>MJUU01013604.1:118051-129654 GCA_002080025.1 Modiolus philippinarum | reverse complement strand
GCGCATGTGCAGACATTTGTAAACAAATTGTAAAGACATCGTTTATCGTATTCCTATCATAATGAGATATTGAAGTTCAAATGATTGAAGTATCTTTTGTTACCATTGAGCATGCGCAGAGTTTGTAAACAAACGTCTTTCCGAAGGAAAACATCGTGTGTTCTGCAAACTTGATAAACGGCCTAAATAATTTAATTGGCATATTGGGAATGTATATAAATAGTAACATCACTAGCATCCGATACTTTGGAGGATTTTAATAAGGGATTTTGAGACCTGACTCTATGTTTTTAGAAAAGGGGGGATATTTTACCTTCGCACAGCACATGTATGCAAAATATTAATCATCGAAACATTTTCATACCAATGTTATTTCTTCCAACTTGTTGATTTATTTTTCTGCACTATTGTTGCTTTCTTTTATGCAAGAAAGTCTTTAAAAGCACGTTTTTGGTATGAAAATGGGACTTTATTCTTGTGTTGGAATATGAAAAAGGGTAGTGACGTTTCTGGGGAATTGAGTTGAGCCTTCAGCAACAATAGATATCTTTGCGTGCAAAGATACCCACCTTTGTGCGCAAAGATACCCAAAAAACTTTAACCTTGCCTCTAGAAGGTAGGCTTTTAGTGGTAGGGAGTTCATATTTGGTATGTAACTTCCTTATGAGGAGAGCTTTCTAAAGGTACCATATTTGTAGACATTTTGACCTTGACCTTGCCCTGAGGGCAATTTTTTAAAAACTTTTAACTTTGCTTCTAGAATTAAGTTGTTTAGTGATAGGGTGTTTAAATTTGATATGTAACTTTCTTGTGAAGAAAGTTTTTTATTACTTTTGAATTTATTGTGCATTGAAGTTACTGGAATCCCCGGCGAGCTATGTTGTCTTCTGACAACTCTTGTTTAAAAATGAGTGGGGCCACAATGACCAAAACTATGCCAAGCCTTCCTTTTGTGCCAAGGAACATTGTGTTAAAATTTCATAAGGATTGGTCAAATGAAACTAAAGTTATAGACCAAAAATAAAA
Organism: Modiolus philippinarum; assembly: GCA_002080025.1. Taxonomy (NCBI): domain Eukaryota; kingdom Metazoa; phylum Mollusca; class Bivalvia; order Mytilida; family Modiolidae; genus Modiolus; species Modiolus philippinarum. The sequence continues at coordinate 128,628 of MJUU01013604.1, read as the reverse complement.
GTGTCTACAGACAACGCCGATGACGACAGCACCATACCATTATACGATCGCAAAAATTTTTGCGGTCGTATAAAAAGAAATATTTGATTTCAGATTTTTATTCAACCTATTAAAGAAAAAAACATGCTAGCTCTTGAAGGCTGATAAATAGGTAAGGCAGTTTACATCAACACTTACACTCTTACATGTATCTCCTGGTTTTTAACTCTAGTCAATATACATGTAAAATACTAGTAGTTTACAAGATCATCAAAGATAATTTGAAGTAAACAAATTCTATAAATTTGAAATTACCTTTTGTGTAGTGATAAGATACTGAACTTTGTTAAAAGGTACATATCCTGGCTGACTAGATTTCTCTGGCAGTGTATGTGTTGTCTCCATGAGTGTTTTAGGATTAACCATTTTCTCTATTAGCATTAACCATGCATCCAAAAACTCCCCAGTACCATCTATTGAAGACAAAATACAGACAATTAGAATTAAGAAGAAATTTATTTGCCGCAGTTTTTCAGTCAAATACACAATGCCTCAGTATACACATAATGACAAGAACAGTTACCAAATGACAATATAGATGGCAAAAAAGAAGTGTGACTGTAATTTCAAATCTGAATATCAAAACTCCTTGCTGCACATTTTGCAACATGAATCACTAAGAAAAATGACAAATGACCCCAATGTCAAGGTCAAACTTTTGCAAACAAAATATCTTGAGAATGCATACAACAAATGAATTACATCAAAACAAAGTTAGATTGTTACACACAACTGCACTTAAAATATCAATTCTGAAAGCAAGGTTAGACTTTATCGATGTCTTCATTTCAGGGTGTTGCAAATAGTCTATTATTGTCCATTGTTTATGACCTTACAGCCATTTCAGGTATCCACGTTCTATCAAAGTTTGCAAACTTTTTATCTAAGTCAGCTAAGCCTAAGGATGTGTATTGATGCATGTAGTTAAATGTCCAAAATGCCCAAGGCAAAATTCACACCTTGATGAAGAGAATATATTGCATTTCATAGTTTTATCTGAAGGTGAAAAATAATATCTGCATGTTAAAAATACATGTATACAGTGATAAAGGTATCTGTCCATTGATCTGTCTGTCTGTCAGTCATAATTTTATGCAGTTTTTATATGGAATAAAAAAAAGTTTTCATATTTGGTTTGAAGCCTGCAGATTAACTAGATATAATTTGCCTCTCCTGGTCTGTATTGCTATTATTTATTGTTTACAAATACTTTTGGTTTAATATTAAGTAATCTTGACTAATTTAATGTAAATGCCACCATTGATTTCTTACATTTGAAAATATATGTCCATTAAGCAAGATATGCTTACAAATTATGGTTGCCTTTCTGATACAATCTGGAATAGCCTATAATTCACCTGAAGGTGTGACTCTCATGATCGACTAAGTAAAGTCATATAAGGATGGTTTCTGATTGGACGGCTGAGTTTATTATTCAAAGCAATACACATTCATAGGTAAAACAAACAATGAACCAAACAGCTAGCAAGATAGGTAATTTATTTGCGACATGCTAAGCCGAATCAGCTGTAATTGTCTTCCTGTTCCTATTGTGCAACCAATATGGCAATTTCATTAATCTATAGGTGTGATAAAACTGACCTAAACCTATAGCTCCAAAAACATATATTGTGAAAAATTTTTGAGACTTGCTTTTGTCAATCAGGTCATTTTGAATTGTCTAACAACACTATTGTATATCAATCTGTAATGGCATGGGGAGGTTTTACCTTGATCTGTTGATGAAAATAGTAACTATTTATAATTTATAATAGTCACTGAAAAAGTATGTACTTTCTTAATTTAATTAAAAATTTCATCATTAAAAGAATAAATTTTGCTTTCTATATAATTTAAAGGGAATTTATATCTCTTACATTTATTGAAAACTTATGATTGAGTCCATTTATCTTTTTTTAGGCAATACTTTATCAAGGTAAAACCTCCCCAGGCCTTTATAGATTGAAATACAATAGTATTGTTAGACAATTCAAAAGACCTGATAGGATTAGTTTACAATATCAAGTCTCCAAATTTTTTTTTTTACAATATACATGTATGTTTTCTGGAGCTATAGGTTTAGGTCAGTTTATTAATGAAATTGCTAGAATGGTTGCACAATATGAACGGGAAGACCGTTCAGGTAATAGACAATGGACAATAAATGTGTCCCAGTGAGCTTCATGTGATTCCACTACTGTCCAAAGTATATAATGATACATATATGTACCGTATCTTAGATTTATTTCACAAGTTCTTAATGATTAAATATCTGCTAAATAACCTGTTTTATGGGTTAAACCCAGAAATTTTTCATGTTGCCTTCATTTTGAGGAAGATTTAATGACCATAACAATGATTCTTTTATGCAAAAATGTCAATATTCATACAATTTCCTGATGGAGTCAAAATCGTCACCTTTTCTGGTATCAATCTAAATTCTGTTCTATTCCTCACCTAATGATTAGTAACAGTAGTATTTATTATAGTACACTTTGCACATGTATCCATGACATTACCTTCTAACATAACTCCTTACAATTTTTCTCAGATAAAACAGTATCAACAAGTCTAATTCAGATATATGCTTGTCAATTGTTAATCATCACAGATATAAAAATCAAAATGAAACATATGTATGACTGAATGCATTATACATCACTACTTAATACATAGCACAAAGATTTGTGTCACACTCATTAAAGGCAGTTGAAATTGAAATTTACCATTCATATATTAAAGTTTAAAAACAATTGAATACAAAACTAAATAACATACCTGGCAATTCTTGAGATGAACTTTCAACCGATCTTTTACCATCACATGCAAGTGCCCATTCAAATGCTCTGTAAATAATCAAGATTTTTTGTTTTTTATTAGTTATTTGCTGTGAATGAAAAGTGTAAGGGCAGATGATGTATGTTCTTTTCAACATGAATTCTCAGAGAGTAATAATTATTTCCAACCTCATGATTCATCAAATACTCATACAAATTTTAGTTGAAAGTAGACACCAACCAGTTATATACAATACTGAATTCAATATTGCTCTGGACAAAATGAAAGATTTTCCATCTTTTGCAAGGAACTAAAGAAAAAATAGTATCATGGTATTGTACTCTTCCTCAGAATGCATTAAATCAACAAGTCTATTCAGATATATGCTTGTCAATTTGTAATCATCATGGAGGCACATTTCTAAAATACTTTTAAATTTATGTCATTAAGCCTTGCCTGTCTTTATTACAAGCTCTTTTTTTATCTTTCTATACAGTATTTTAAGTTGTTTTTTTTTTTGTTTCAGAATGAGAAGTAATAGTACAAACATGGAAATAATGTAGCTTAGGCCATATGAAGTTAATTAGTTGATTCTCATCCCCGCCAGCCCTTAATTTTTTTTATCTTTTAAAACTACGATTTCAGTTTAACTTTCTTTTAGATTCCTGGGGATAAGTCGTCTCCAGATCTAGAAATATATTGTTCACACAAATATTACCATTTCAAAAAATGACCTTAAATACCCAGTTTTTCGCCAGAAACTTGTTCGATTTTAAGGTGGAAAAGAATAAAAAATAATATATATAAGCCTTCCGTCCGCCCCATTATTTTTTATGACCAAAGATGAGAATCTTCTAATTAACTTGATGTGGCCTGAAAGACTAGAACTATGACAAGGTAAGAAATCCCAACAATTTTCTATATGCATACAGTTCAATATGTCTACATAGACAAACAAGCAGTAGTAGTGCGACAAATACATTCAACTTCATCATAAAACTTCTGCCAAAAAAAAAAAACTAGTGCAATTCAATGAAAGGTAAGAAAACTTTGACATTATTTTTCCTTCATTAAGGGTGACACATCAAAGTCCACACAAAAAGGAATGGGCAGCACAACAGATCTAAACACTACTTTTCAGGTACATATATATGTCAAATAGTAATATTACATTTATGTAAAATTAAAGTGAACTTTTTTACAGCAATTATTCATCTAGAATCCTGAAAGTATTGGCAGACACAAGTCTTGAACAGACTAAAATGACATGTAGAGCCTTACAACTGTATTTCTATTATCATACAAGGGCCAAATATATGATTCAAACTTCTACTTGCCAAAAAAATTTCAAATTATTCTAATGAACATGGGTTATTATTATACATTTAATGATCATCAAAAAAGTAGTAGAAGCACAAGACTGAATGTCAAGTAATTGTCGTTTTCTTCAAGCATAGAAAATTTTGAAATAGTTGTATAAATGAAGAGAAGTGAAAAATATAGGACACCAGCTTCTAGATGCCCACAATATACTTACTGATATAAAGCTTTATGTCCTCCACAAGATAAAAATTTCTGTAACATCAGGTGGTAAGGATCTTTCATATCATCAAATAACATTGGTGATGTAAATCCAACTGAGCATACCAGAAAAGTCAACCTGAAATGTCAAATACTCAAAATTATTGCCTTCCTTTACCTCTTCAATGAGATTACAGATTTTTTTTTATCCTCATACAACTAATTAATAATGATACAATACAATTAATTAAAGATATAGTGTATATTCCTAAAATAAATTCTGTAAGAAGACCAAATTTAATACCCTTCAATTCAGATAATATACATGTATGTAATTGGCAAAACAGACAAACATAACATGTTATTTTACTGACCTGAGTTTTGGCACAGGTGACCAAGGAGGAGGTTCCCAGTTGAGACCATTTGTTAGAAGTTTGGTTAATGCTCTCGCTACTGCATGTGCAGAGGGTGATGGTGTCGTAGGATTTGCCACAGCATGAGCATGTCTATGTCTCTGTCTTACTGGAGTGCCAACACACAATTTTACCAACAAACCGAACAATTCTGCCAATGCCCTACAAAGTCTTGATGACACAGATAGAAGTGGTTTCAGCTGTTTAATTTGAGCCTGTAGTGCTGGTGATATTTTAGGCTTTTTGTCTGTTCCTTGTGAAGTTTGACTGTCAGTAATGTCCATGGGTGAACCCACACTCTCTGAAGTAGTCAGCGATTCCATAGCAGCACTGACACCATTACTTCCCATTTCTCCACTAGCTCTAGTTAATGTTCCTTCCTCTTCTTTAACATCCTTTTCTGGTTTGAAATCTTTAGGCAACAGTTTTTCCATGTCTGCCTTACCAAATTCACATCCTGCTGGTAAAATATCTTCACTACACAATGCCAACAAGACAGTACTCTCCCATACAAGTGAAGTATATAACTTGCTTAATCCATTCAATACTTTCAATCCTAGTTCTGAACCCCAGTGGTTTACAGATATTGTCCTTATGTCAGTCTGAAAACAAAAATACATATATAAACTTTGTAGCACACATAAGCTTATGAATGACCTAAAAGAATCAAGATTTATACTTTTTAATAAAGAAGAAAATCATAATAAGTTATTGTTTTTCCTGATCACTAATACATGAGACAGAATGAGCAGGGATTATTCTGCTATATGATTTAGGGCCGGCTGGTGGCCCCATTTCCAATGTGGCGGCCCCATTTTAAAAGAAGAGTTTGTATATTTCCCGAACTCAAATTCTGAGAATCACTTTCTGATTGTTCCAAGAAACAATATTCTGATCACAAGAGGAAACGTAGAACAAATGTCAAAGGCATATTTTAAGTCTAAAATGTCTGTTAGAATCTTCTATAGCGTGCAGACAGTCTTTTTACAACGCTTTTTAAGGTAAATGTCACGGTCACATGTCCCAAGAAATTTCCTCTCGTTTCTACCGAAATAGTTTGTTTTGATGCAAATCATTGTATTCTTTGATGATAGAATAAACTCACAATGTTTTCCTTCCATGTATATCCTTAACGATTCTCGTTACCCATGAGAAATGCAATTAAGATTCCAACTCGGCAAGCACAACGAAAGGGAACCGCCATTGTTTTATAGACATTCGTTTTCCATAGTGAGTTATCTCCCATTTATAGTAGAAATGGGCGGTAAATTCAAACATCAGTTTTTGCTGATATCAATTAAGTGTCAATCACTAATATTAGCATCCATTTTTGCCTTCAATAGTATACATGTATATCAGTGTATATGTATATTTAAAAATTAAAATGCTACAAAATAATTGGGTAAATAAAAACATAGCAGCCACAGCCTGCTAAGCTCACCTCATTGCACAGCATTGTCACATGTTAAACATGTCAGTAAACAGGAATGGACTATAATCATTCTTTTTAATAAATTCATCCATGCGTAAAGTGTAGGTCACCCTAAATGCATGACACATACCAATATGGTTGATGTGGGACATCTCAGTAACCGGGAATGGACTTCAACCATTCCACCTATCCAAGTCGCTCATGCGTAAAATGTAGGTCAAAGACAGCATCCGAATATGCATTGTAGTTGTCATCCCAAACTGCATCATACATATCAATATGGTTGATGTGTGACATGTCAGTAACCAAGAATGGACTTTAACCAATCTACCTAACCAAGCGGGAATGGACTTTAACCATTCTACCTAACCAAGTCGCTCATGCGTAAAATGTAGGTCACAGACAGCATCCGAAGCATGCATTGTTGTTGTCACCCCAAAATGAATCATACATATCAATATGGTTGATGTGGAACATTTCAGTAACCGGGAATGGACTTTAACCATTCTTCCTAACCGGACACAAGACGCCGACGCTTGGGGTATCACATAAGCCCCCCTCACTTCATGAGGTGAGCTAAAAAATCAATGAAGGGAACTTGAAGCTTGGGAAGATAATGTAAATATCTATGAACATAATATTTGATCTTCATTTTGATGATTGCAATCTGGGAGTATATATATTATATATTGTCCCTGTTGCTATGAGACCTTGGAGTGTGAATAATTAAAATGTATAAATTCAAATTGGGTGTACTGAACTCACTGCAGATACTTGTACTTTTTGTCATTTTTGTTTATTCAAAAGTGACTCATTGTGAGGATAAAAGATGAACTAGTAGGGCAATGTATTCAAATTTATAATCAAATTAAGGCATTTATTAGTATTTTACATGATTGCAATAAAGCTTAAACATTCAAAAAGCCTTACAAATACATTTAACAAAGGGCTACGCCAGGCGCAGCATAATACGACCGCAGCATTTCGACCACTGAAATTTGAACAAGGGTATTTTAAAGTTAATGTGGACACAGTAAAGAGCTTGACATAGTAATTAGCTGGACACAAAGTAGGCCAAAGGAACATAAAAATAAGTCCTTTTAATCCCTTAAAGCTCAGAAATAGTAAGAGATACATAAAATCTGTTGACATACTACCAAAAGCTTACAACAAGAGGAATCCAAAGTAAAAAATAACATTGAAATCAGACAAAAAGTAAAATTTCGCACATTTTGAAAAAATTGAAATTTTTGCCCCTTTGACCCCTTTAAGCTCAGAAACAGTAAGAGATATGCAATATCTGTTATCATACTGCCAAAAGCTTACAACAAGAGGAACCCAAAGAAAAAAATCCCATTGAAATCCAATAACAAATATGGATTTTATATTTTTTGAAAAATTGCAATTTTGGCCCCTTTGATCCTAACAGCTCAAAAACAGTAACAGATATGCTAAATCTGTTGATTTAATACTGAAAGCTTACAACAAGAAGAATCTAAAGAAAAAAAATCCCATCAAAATCCAACAAAAAATAAAAAATTTAGGTGATGTGCGCATTTGCAATTTTGGCCCCTTTTAGCTCTGAAAAGAAACAAATTATCAAAATCTAATGGTAAAGCTCTATGTTGATTTTTCATCAGGAACCCATTGCAAAAAAATGCATCTAAATTGGACAAAAAGTAAGAAATTAATATTTTTGAGATTTGCCCCTCTTGGGCCCCATATATCTCATGAACGGTACATCTGACGTAAAATCCGTCGACATACTCCAGATTGGAAATTTTCTCAGGAGTACACAGAAAGAAACCACATCAAATTCTGATAAATAATAAAGATTCTACAGCCCAATATATGAAAACACCCAATTTGTCCCTTTTTGGACCCTTTTTTGAAAACGGGAGGGGACACAATGATCCGAGCCTTCCTTTAGTGCCAAGGAACATTTTGTTAAAATTTAGTAAGGATTGATCAACTGGAACTTAAGTTATTGACCAAAAACTGAAGTGTCTACAGACGACGACAGTACCATAACATAATACGACCTCAAAATTTTTGCGGTCGTATAAAAATGACTAAGAAAAATTCCCAATTACTGACAATTACAACGCAAAATTTTGGGGCCCAAGTTGAAAAATGGTGGAATAATCCCTGATAGCTTCTTGCTTTATACCACAAATTTCTCATTAGTCTTAAACATTGTACAATTGTACATGCACACCATATGAAAGGTTTGAAATTCAGTTGTATATACATGTATTTCCTTTGCGCAAAATCATTCCCTGCATTTATGCTGCTTAAAAATAGCTTCCATATACATATAGTACCTTTCTTACCTGTCCCATTTTACAGACATGTACAAACATCATGATGTAAGCATGACAAGAGGATAATGAATGCAGTAGAGGTGTACACTGTGGGGACTGTATTGCTTCTGGTAGATGAGCAACATTAGCCAGCTCCCTAAGAAGAATAGAACCACCAGGTGCTTCCAATGGTTTGTGTAGAGATTCCAGACTTTGCAATACTTCATCAAGTTTCAACAACCCCTGCTTTAACACTTGTGGTTCTCTTGACAGTTGCTATGAAATAAAAGAAGAAAAGCTGTTTGAATAAAGAACAAACTCTGCTTACAATGGCAATTTCAACTTCACGAACAAAACAAACTTAACTTACAAGTAAATGCAAATGAATATCAGACTTTTTCCAAACTGATATCTTAGTAATATACAGTGAACCCTTGTTTTTATGCCACCTTTGGGACCAGGTAATATTTTGGTGATAAGTGAGAGTGGCGATATATCGGGGGAATAAACCAGAGGCTCCAAGGATCCTGTGTATCGCTCACCCGGCTTTCAATTGCCACAATCAAGGCAACATTGTAAGTTATACAGTTGATCTTCAGTCTCTCCAACTTTCGTAGCTCGAACACCAGCAATATCTTGAACTGTATTTAAAGACTGATCATGTTTTTTATATTTTTTTGTTGGGCTTTTCTTACATCCACCTTTTTTGGCAGCCATTTGAAAATGGCAGTCAATAAGCAATTTTCAACATCAGTTTTTGAAGTAGTGACATCAACATCCACTTGGATACCAAATTTAATTGAAATAAGATAATGTTGAATTTTCCCGCCTTTATTGGTGGCCATTTTGAAAATGGTGGTCAACGAACAATTTTCAACATTAGTTTTGATGTTGCGACATCAATACCTATTTGGAAACCAAATTTCATTGAAATCAGACAATGTTGAATTTTCCCGCCTTTTTTGGTGGCCATTTTGAAAATGGCAGTCAACAGACATTTTCCACACCAGTTTTGAAGTTGCAACATCGATATCTATTTTGAAACAAAATTTCATTGAAATCGCACAGTGCTGAATTTTCGAGCCTTTTTTGGCGGCCATTTTGAAAATGGCGGTCAAAGAACTATTTTCAACACCAGTTTTGAAGTGGCCACAGTATGGCAAACATTTCATAATTTTACACTTAACCTTCATCTTCTACAGTTTTGAAAATAAGACGAAAAAATAAGAAAATTTAAAAGATTCCCTGAAAAAAGAGCAATAACTCCTACAAGGGTTTAAGGATTTTCTTCAAAATTTCAGGGTGGGTAGATCTTGACATGCTGAACATTTTTGCATTTTATACTTCACCTCTATCTGTTACACTTTCTGAATAAAAAAAAAAAACAAGAGCTGTCGCCGAATGGCAGCCAGTTATACCCTCGCTCATTGAATCAATATGGCAATGCTAAGGGCTGTTCCAGAAAAATTGACATGGGGGGGTTTGAAGGCACTTTTTATTCACCCCCACCACCCATAGAATTCTTTCCCATATGTACAATACAAAAGGATGAAGAAAACACAACCACCCACAGAAATTTATATAAAGTGCCTTCAAAGGGTCCCAGACAAACTTTTCTGGAACAGCCCTAAGTTAAATATGTGTGGACATAATACAAGCATGGACACAGGACATGTGTGGACACGAAACAGGCATTGGCATAGTTGCAGTGATAAATTAAGTAACCATTAAACAGGAAGTAGATGAGTTATGGACTTGAAAAGGGGAGACACTATAAAACTAATCATACTAAAGCTTCAGGCCAAACATCAAATCATTACTACATACACAAGCCGAGATATCCTTCACAAAAAACTTCAATATATGGCTTATATGGGAAAAATCAAAGTTATTGTCAAACAGGAAGTAGATGAGTTACTGACTCTAAAAAGGGAGACACGATAAAACTCATCATGCTAAAGCTTCAGACCAAATATCAAATCATTTCTACATACACCAGCTGGGAAATCCTTGACTAAAAATTTCAATATATGGCTATAATGGAAAAAATCAAAGTTATCATCAAACAGGAAGTAGATGAGTTACAGACTT
>MJUU01013604.1:86718-104396 GCA_002080025.1 Modiolus philippinarum | reverse complement strand
ACATGCAAGGTTAGATGATCCTACCATGTACAGTTACTGAGATATCAACTCCGACCTAAAATTAAATGAAAGCCAGTCAAGCGGAAAATATAGGTCAAAGAGACCCAATTTTCTTAGAGGCTGTGAGATAGCCCAAGATGCATCTGCACACAAAGTTTGATGACCCTACCCTTCATAGTTGCAGAGATATATGCCCAAATGCGGACGTAGACGTAGACGTGGTCGCGGAAGAGGACGCCGGGGGTACACCAATAGTCCACCTCAACTTCGTTGAGGCAAACTAAAAATGAAATTTTTGAAATTCACCCCTTTTGGGCCCCATTTATCTCGTGAACGGTACATGCCACGTGAAATCCGTTGGCATACTCCAGATTGGAAATTTTCTAAGGAGTTTACTGAAAGAAACCCCATCAAAATCCGATAAATAATAAAAATTCTACAGTCAAATATGTGAAAACAACCAATTTAACCCCTTTTGGCCCCTTTTTCTAAAACGGGCGGGGCCAGGAACATAAAATTATAGCCCGGGCTAAAGCATGTGCCAAGAAACATCATACTAAAATTTGAAAATGATCTGTTCACTGGAACCAAAGTTATGCTATCCACAGACACAAAAATATCCAATTTTTCCCCTTTTTCTGAAATGGATGGGCCCATAAACCTGAAATTAAAACCCGGGATAGTCATTATGCCAAGAAACCACATACTGAAATTTGAAGATGATCCGTCCACTAGAAACAAAGTTATGCTGGCCACAGACGCCGACGACTGCGCCATAACATAATACGACCGCAAAATTTTTGCGGTCGTATAAAAATTGTGTTGATTTCATGGCCTACTTAAACTACATCAGGACAATTTCAGTGTTTCGAAGGAAGAAAAATATATTTTAAAGCCAAGTGAAGGTAAGAAAGTTTATATTTTATGAAAATATAATTTTTTGGCTAACTTATGGCTGAGTTTGAGACAATTATTCCCATAAAAAGCTGTCGTCGTCTGACTTTGAAATATTGTGGTATATAATTTTTGGACTTCCGTTGATTCCCTTCTCCTTCTTATACATATATATGGGACCCGGTCTATCAATATCGTATGTTACCGGCCCCTGTGAATTCAACAAAACAGAAAAGTAATGCCAGTCCAGAAATAAATCCCTATTTGGAATACAGAAATAATGAACGCAACTTAAAAAATTTAATTTATTATCGATTTAGAATTAGTACCACTGGCTAGAATTTGGAAATACACTTCATTCAAGACAAGTACATGTATATGAATTCAAATGTATTGTTATTTAACTAACTGCTATATGTTATTATCACTTTACATGATACATTGTATGTACATTTGTATATGTATATTGTAAAACTGGGGACATTGCCTTGTCATTAAAATATAAAATCTAGTCATAACAACTCACCAAGGAGGAAAAGAGATGGACCATAATACTCTGCATTGCTGATAATATGCTTCAAAGTCTTTGGTAATGATCCTTCCATTACTATCAAATACATGTATAAAACAAACAAAATTTATCACACATTCTATGATTTCAGTTCTACACCCATTTCATGAAAACAAAATATCTTTCCATACCCTAAATTTACATGTATTTAATTCAAAAGACACTAAAATGTCACTGTAAAGTATAAATTTTTACATTTTAATTGTCAAACAAGATTGCTATGCGTAGCTACATGTATGTCCCCCGCCGCTGCAGTAAAGTCTATAAAGTCCCATAACTCATGTAAAATTTTGCGAATCAAAATGGGGGCAGGATATGATCAACTGCATTAGGTGGAAAACAGCCAAGCAAAATTTCAGCAAAATCCCTTACTTGAATTTTGAGGAGATGTGTCCACAAAGTCCTCCTATGTTGTAGTATGCATTAAGTCGATAAAGTCCCATAACTCCCGATAAATTTGTCCAATCAAAATGGCAGCATAATATGACCAAGTACATATGGTGGCAAATGTTCAAACAAAATTTCAGCTGTTCCACTCAGTGGTTTCTGAGGAGTTGCACCCACAGTGTTCCTAAGCTGTAGCATGCATTAAGTTGATAAGGTCCCATAACTCTTGTAAAATTTGACAAATCAAAATGGCGATGTGATATGATGTTGTACATATGGTGACTAACAATCCTGTAAAATTAGAATGAATTCGGACTAGCAGTTTCTGAGAAGTTTCGTCCACAAGATTTGCCATTGTATAACAATGTGGAAAAAATCCAAGTCTCATAACTCCCACAAAATTTGACGAATCAAAATGGCGATGCGAAGTGATCTAGAACTAATGGTGACTAACAATCCTGTAAAATTTGAATGAATTCTGGCCAGCAATTTCTGAGGAGTTGCGTCCACAAGATTTGCCATTGTATAACAATGTGGAAATAATCAAAGTCCCATAACTCCCACAAAATTTAACAAATCAAAAAGGCAATGAGATATGATCTAGTACTAATGGTGACTAACAATCCTGTAAAATTTGAATGAATTCTGACCAGCGGTTTCTGAGGAGTTGCTCCCACAAAAAATGTAACACATGGACGCACTGACACAGACCATTACCATGTCCCTCCGTCGCGTTGCAGCGGGGGACAATTACAGCACAAACACTGTAAGAAAAGTCAAAAACAAATGTATCAGTAGTGCTGACAAAATACTACTGATTTTAAGCCCTATTCTATATTCTGACAATGATTTTTTTCAATCTTGAGAATAAATTTCCATTTCTTACATGTATGTTTGTTGTATCTAATGTAAACATATTTCCAAATTTTTTTAATCAAAATTCTGGTAGCAAATGTCACGTATAAAATAGTGAAAGATTATCCAGTTAATGTGCACAATATAGATGTACATGTATGTTGACTCGACTATGGAACTGAAGTATATTTACTTCATTCAGAGTACAAAAATAGCCAATCTTAATTTTCTAATGAGATTTATACAAAATACAACATTAAACTGATAATAACTTACAGTGTCTAATACTATCTGAAAAGGAAGGGTCAGGAATGGCTTTCTTCAGGAAATTTAACATTGACTTCATTAAAGCTGCTCGTTGTGGAAAACAGTTCACCCCTGAAACAAAACATTACACATGTAATTGTCGTAACAAATTAATGGCTGTACACTTCTAAAAAGTAGGCATAATAAAGTTTGAAGCAAGACAGAAGTTGTAGCAAAATGCTTTTGAATGATCATTTAAGTTAGACAAGAGCACTACGATGAATTCTTATTTTCTTCTAATGAAGATGTCTAAGTAGTCTTAAACATGTATCTAAAGACTACAATCATATGAAATCATGTATTGTTCAAAACATCCTTTTTACATAATCAGTTTGACAAAATGCATTCAATACTAACTGAGGAAGTCCAACAAAATAATTGGGGTTTTTGTCATTAGCTTTATTATGAAGCTTGGATTTATAATTCCCTTTTGGTTTATACTGACCTGTCTTAGTTGGCGTTTGGGCAACAATAATTGAAGATGTTTCTGCTGAAGTTGAAGGCTGAGGTGGATCAACAGATGAGGATTCTGGTACAGAAGCAGTACTTTCCGTCTCCATAGCACTTCCTGGAGAGCTAGGTTGTTCATCTGCATGTCCAACTTTTATTTCAAAGGGCTGTTCTGCACGACATATTTCAACTTCATGCTGAATGAAAACAATGTATAAATTTGAAACAATGATGTACAACAAGTGCAATTGAAATACCTTTTTAGAAACTAATAGATAAAACACTTTGATCACTCAACTGTAACTGGATTAAAAGTCAAAGGTCATAAAACTAAGTCATGTATTACTATGACACAAACAGATACCATATTTCATGAACCTACCACTTATAGTTGATGAGAAACTAACCTTTTCCCAAGTTTAACATGGTCACTAGAACATGAAACTATGGGCAGAGACAAAGTCCTTAGGGTAGACAGTGTAAGTCTTTCAAATGTGGTAAATTGGATTATGGTTTATAAATGTTTCATTACAATATCTTTGATAAAAAAGTCAAAAGTTAAATAACGTAGCCATGACATTTCTATGATGGCAATTACATAAGAAATAGGAACTGAAATTTAACCAAGGTCATGATATATCGACTATAATACAAATTGGTGACATATGTTATGGCGGATTTCCTGGCTTAATAACATATTATATTTGCAATTCTTCAATGAACATACCAATATTCCTAAAGTAACACCTATAACAAGTCCTTCTAAACTCCTGTCTTTTAATTTGCCAATCAACCAATCAAGATTGTATAGAAATTCTATTGTATACCAATTTGTACTGCCTGAAGGGGTTTACCTTGATACTACAGTTATGACAAATTGGTATACAATAGATTTCTATAGAATCTTGATTGGTTGATTGAAAAAGAAAAGATAGGAGTTTTGAAGGAGTTGTTATAGGTGTTACTTGAGGAATATTGGTATGTTCATTGAAGAATTGCAAATATAATATGTTATTGAGCCAGGAAATCCGCCATAATTGTTGGATTGAAAACATCATATGACAAGTTTTAAACCAATCATATTTAAGATATTTATGCATCTATGTAAACATACCTCTAATCTGTTTATAAATATTGATAATCCTCCTTGTGACTGAAAGGCTGCCATATCCAAATTTGTAATCAGATCCACGACTCTAACTGCTCTAGTTACAAATTGCTGAAATGATTAAATGGATTGACAAAATTACAATAAAACTACAGTGCAGTTTGTCTATCCAAAGTCTGAATGAACAGGAAATACATATACAACAAAATATGATTCAAGTACACAAAGAACTCCTGAAAAATTGAGCCAAGAGGTATTTGGTTCTGACAGATTTTCACTGTTTACAAATATTGTGCATTATCATCTTTAAACAACCGATTAAACCAGAGATATCTTCATTTTTTTTTACCTAAGAAGCTTTCTGATACACGACCCAAGATGTACCTTCATCAAAAATGATAAATCTTATTCAAGTTATCAAATTTGCCCTCAGGGGTTAATCCAACTCTTTGTACCCAGGGTTCTGTGCCTTTAAAATTGGGAAAATTCACGCCATGTGTTCAAAATTGGGAAAAAAATGGTCAGTGAAACAGTTGATTTGTATAATGTGTACTTTCTTTTTTGACTCTCTTTTTTACTGAAAAGCTTGTTCAAAGTGATCATGTATGAACAAGTGTGGATAGTACTGCAAGGCAATACCAAGTCCCCTACCGGAAAGCAAAGCTTTGTTACACCAGCAAAAATAGTAAAAAAGTTTTCTGAGTCAAAGGCCCACAACTCTGTCAAAAATCAGTGGACTGGAACCAAACTTAATCTTGTTCTGTAACTAATTGAGGTAGACTCACAAATATTAAATCAATACCTGCAATGGTTAAGAAAAAAAAATGCAGAAAACTGATATTTTACTAAAATTTTCTAAGTCAAAGGCCCATAACTCTGTCAAAAATCAATGGACCAGAACTAAACTTGATCTTGTTCTGTAACTTATTGAGGTAGACTTACATACCAAATATTAGATCAATACCTGTGTTGTGTAAATGTTTGTTCAAACCGAGCGGATTTCCTTATCTAAAACATTGCTGCAATCTAAATAAACAATTTTTAAAATAAACAAATATTTTATTATGCAGGTGTGAATTTCACAAGTTATGAAATTTAAATCAAGTACACATTAAATATTTTCAAGTCAAATAACCTGCATAATGTCAGTATTTTAGCAAAAATATCAACAATTAACAAAAAGCAATAATGTGAAACTAAATTCCAAAGTACAGGACAAAAATAGTTGGGCTGCTAAAAATAACTACAAAAATTCCATATATCGGAAAAATCAAGTCACGGCATTCACCGTTACAAGACTCAATATATTCCGAATATGTCTTTAAAATATTACTGCAAAACTCTAAGTGAGTTAATTTAGAATAAATAATCAAGTTAATTCAGCCAAAATATCCTTAACAGGTCAGGAAATCAGAAAACACGTCTGATCTCTGGGGCGAGTAATTTCAACCTACCAAGTTGTTTTCCGGAAACTCCCCTAGAAACGTTAAGTTGTTTACCACGGTAAATTTAGCGCCAGATTACATAGTTTAGCGGATCTCGAAAAGCTGTCATTTAACATAAAATTATTCAGGTTATTAATCAATCAACAACAATATCTTTTAATTCCATTCAGTTATAACGAACATGCACATGTCAAAATATCGGTCTTATTTATAGAAAAATAATATTTTTGGAATAAGAACGATAACTCTTACTCGAAATAGGACAATGTTTACAAGGAAGTAATATGTATGTACCGGTAATGAACTGAGCTTTATTCATCGATACAGAAGTAGGGTAAACATCAATTATGACAACTAGAAGGCAGAACAAATGAATTTCATATAAACAGAATAGAAATAAACTCTTTATAAGCAAAAATCTATATTTACAACACCTGCAATGGTGAAGGGAAAAAGTGCGGAAAACCAATATTTTACTAAAATTTTCTAAGTCAAAGGCCCATAACTCTGTCAAAAATCAGTGGACCAGAACCAAACTTAAACTTGTTTTGTAACTCATATAAGTAGACTCACATACCAAATATTAGATAAATACCTGCAATGGTGTAGAAACAAAGTGCGGAAAACTGATATTTTACTAAAATATTCTAAGTCAAAGGCCCATAACTCTGTCAAAAATCAGTGGACTGGAACCAAACTTAAACTTGTTCTGTTACTCATTGAGGTAGACTCACATACCAAATATTACATCAATACCTGCATTGGCTTAGAAAAAAAATGTGGAAAACTGATGCGGGACTGACGAACAGACAGACAGACAGATGGAGATGGACGGACAGACGGAGTGCAAACCTAAAGTCCCCTTCGGCTATCGCTGGTAGGGGACTAATACAGAAATCACATTATCAAGCTTACTTAAAGTACAAACTTCAATTCTAGAAAGTTTTTATAATTTTTAGAAATGTCAATTAGCTGTCTCTTCACATAGATGGGTTTTACTGACGGTGCCAGTTAATAAAACATAGGTAATCAAGGATTACAAAGTTCGCCTCGTTATGGCACATTGTCGCAGCAACCAAATTTTGCCTGGATGCTGACATACTATCAAAATTGCATGCATATACAAGGTTACCTGAACCAACAATGTACAGTTACTTAGCAATGAACTTGGATGTATACATTAATGTTAGTCATACATGCGTAAAATGCAATTTTAATCACCTAATTTTGTCTGAACGCTGAGCTACCATCACAGATGCATGCAAATGCACATGCAAGATGATCCTACCATGTATAGTACCTGAGCTCTGATCCCTGACAAGAACTTGACCAAATTTTGCCTGGATGCTGACCTACCATGTACAGTGACTGAGATATCAACTCGGGCGTAAACTCAAATGTAAGTCAGTCAAGCGAAAATGTAGGTCAAAGTGACCTAATTATGCCTGGATGCTGACCTACCACCACAGATACATGCATGTACAAGGTTAGATGATCATACCATGTACAGTGACCGAGATCTGAACTCGGACATAAACTTGAATGTAAGTCAGTCAAGCAGAAAATGTAGGTCAAAGTGACCTAATTTTGCCTGGATGCTGACCTACCATCAGAGATACATGCATGTGCAAGGTTAGATGATCCTACCATGTACAGTGACTGAGATATGAACTCGGACGTAAACTTGAATATGTCAGTCAAGCAGAAAATGTAGGTCAAAGTGACCTAATTTTGCCTGGATGCTGACATACCATCAGAGATGCATGCACATGCACAGTTAGATGATCATACTATGTAGTTACTCGGATATGAACTTGCATGTAAATTTAAATGCAAGCCACTCAAGCTGAAAATATAGGTCAGAGAGACCTAATTTTCTGGGAGGCTGTGAGATAGCCCAAGATGCACCTGCATGCAAAGTTTGGTGACCCTACCCTGTATAGTTACCAAGGTATATACCCAAATGCAGACGCGGACACGGACGAAGACGTGGACTTGGACGTGGACAGGGACACCGGGGGTACTCCAATAGTCACCCTCAACTTCGTTGAGGCGAACTAAAAATCCAAAATCCGAAGCCCCATACATTGAGGACTGAAGTTTAACGTATGTAGAGAGTGAAATTAACAGGTCGTTTCACTCACTTTGTTAGTAAAAGTTACTAAAACGGCTTTTATTGCTTAAATTTCTGTGCCTTGACAAAGTTATGAATCCATTGGTTGCCGATTTTGGCAAGTTCTACTCTATGAATAAACAATCTGGTACCCAATACTTTACGATAGCAAGCATAAAACAAACCGGAAATGTAGAACCAGAGCATGTGTTTGGCATTCCTCTTGAGCCAGGTGACTGGTTTGCAAAAAGACTGACGGTTGCCAGTCTATCTCATGTAAACAAAACGCGAAACTTACACTTTTTTAACCACGTTGTTGGACAAACAAAATTGGGAATTTATATCTTGAAATTGGGAAAAATGACTTTTTTTCGGACCCATTGGGAATGGGTCCGAAATTTGACCCCTAAATGCACTAAGGATGAGGCCCTGGCCTTCTATCAGGTAATGCTATACTTCATCAATTCAATTATGGCGGGTTTCCTGGCTCTTTAACATATTATATTTTCAATTCTTCAATGAACATACCAATATTCCTAAAGTAACACATATAACAAGTCCTTCTATACTCCTGTCTTTTATTTGCCAATCAACCAATCAAGATTCTATAGAAATTCTATTGTATACCAATCTGTACTGCCTGAAGGGTTTACCTTGATACTCCAGTAATGACAAATTGGTATACAAGAGAATTCTATAGAATCTTGACTGGTTGATTGACAAAGAAAAGATAGGAGTTTTGAAGGAGTTGTTATAGGTGTTTCTTGAGGAATATTGGTATGTTCATTGAAGAATTGCAAATATAATACGTTATTGAGCCAGGAAATCCGCCATAAGAAATTCATCTAACGTTAACATGGCAAATTTCCATAAACGGGTTTAACCCTACAGCTAGCTGTTGCTATTGCCCGTACCAAGTATGGCTATCCAGAGTTCCTATCGTTATCTACATGTATGTTTGTCTTTTGTCATTTTATTAGTTTTCTTGTGCAGTTCCCTGGTGGATTGTGGCATGTGATTGTCATGTTCGGCCATTGTGTTTCCTGTTATCTTTTCTTCACTAAATGATGCACACAATGCATTTGTGTAACTTCTAATTTGAAAGTGTCTGATGATGCGACTGAATCCATATTCCTTTTTTTTGGAGATCATATTGTAAAGCTGTTGTTAAGCCTACTTTTTCAGAGTACTAACTGACAACTTACTGTTATATGATCTTGACTATCTCCAATCCAGTTTATAACTTTCAACAAACATTCCATCATACCACAAGAAACCAGTGCTTCAACACCTGAAATGTGGATAAAATACATGTGAATTTCTTCTGAGGACTTCTTGTATGAATCCTTCAATTAATCTGATCATAACTAATTAGAGTATACTGTGAAAGCAATTTTGATCGTGGGTTCCAATTTTTGTGCATTTCGTGGTTCGTTAAAACCACAAAATTAAGTTTCCAACTAAATGCATTTTTCCCTAGAGTTTTAATGCATAGAAATTGATACCACGAAATAGTAATATTTATGAAAACAACGAAAACTTATGTTCACGAATAAAAGTACTTCCACAGTATATTAGAGTTAGTGATCTCATATCATTTTCAAGATCATAAATCACTGATTAAATGATGGGGGTAGGTACAAATCCTGGAGACTCCTAGCATTTATCAACAAATTATCCAGTCTGGAGTAATAAGAACATATTGTTCATGTATATACATGTGACTTATGGTGGTAATCATAGAAAGCTCAGCAGCTTAGTCTGTATCCCTCATCTGACAAAATTCTTTGAATCAATACCAACATGTTCATATATACAAATGCTTTACAGCAATTTCACTTTTACTGAATGCACTCACAATAGAAAATTTGGTAGCTCTCCAGATAGTTATAATAGGTTTCTCAATAGAAGTTTGACCTTCAAGGTAGAAAGGTCACATACCCATTCATTGTATTTGTCCTGGATATGGGCCAGTTTACCTGATGTCAATTTCAACAGGAAACAAGTCAAGTTCACCCAAACTTGTTTTTTTAATATTGAAATAGCCAATTAAGAATAAACATGCATTTTTCATGTTATAAGGTTAAAATCACACAATTGTACCAGTACTGTTTAAATTTAGTCAATATAAAGTTCATCCCTTCTCTTCGTTTGTTTGTTTGCTAATACATTTTTGTAATAGATCAAATGTACTTTATCTGTGGGTGAAATCAACATCAGGTAAATTGGCACACACCCAACTACATGTATGAATGGGCATTTGGTTACCTTTCTACCTTGAAGGCCAAACTACTTTTGAAAAACCTATTGTATTACCTGGAGAGCTACCAAAAATCCTATTGAAACTGCATTCAGCAATAGGAAAGGAAAATTGCTGTAATTAACAAACAACTATTATATCCTTTTTGTGAGCTCATTAGATGTATATAATCAATGAATATTAGCTCAACAAATTTAATTTAATTCCAGAAATATCAAAATATACATTCTCCATAGAGTCCAATGTTAAATTGTGTCCCTATTGGTAACTTTTTTTTTATTAACATGTAAGGATGAAACGAGGAATTTTTGTAAAAGACCTCCAATATATTATTTCACTACAGTTTCATTCTATTTGCTTCAATGGTTTCAAAGGAATTAATCAAAATATGTATTTCTCGATGTTCATCAGAGTTCGCGAAATCTGTCAGTCCATGATTGCCTGACAGTATTTTAGATTTTTTATAATGTCCGTAATGCAGAGGACTGTCTGGAAATCTCCAGAACTGACAGATTATCTAGTTCCAAAGTCATAAATCAGAATACTTGGCAATACAAGGATCATATACAGATAGAGAATGTAAATGATAAAGACGAAACAAACAGAAGTGTCATCAGGTGCTACAAAACAGTGAGCAGGACCTGTTTAACACTGGAATCTGATTAAAATTTTGATTGATCGTCCATTATACATGTACTTACCATTTTCATAACTTGCCAGATGATAGAGAAATGAAAACAATGCAGTAGCATACTGCTGTGGAATAAAATTTTGATTGATCTTCCATTATACATGTACTTACCATTTTCATAACTTGCCAGATGATAGAGAAATGAAAACAATGCAGTAGCATACTGCTGTGGAAAAGGCTTCAGTTCCTTGTCTGCAAAATATATGAACATTCATATTAAGAATTACACAATCATTTATAATGAAATTGCAGATAAACTATACATATCTATAAAATAATATAATGCAAATGCTAAGTACATGTACAGAGATCTGAAGGTACAAGTGTATCAATAAGCATGTCAATTTTGCTCCCTCGCTACACCTGATAGATTGTATAATGTAGATGTAGATGGTACAAGGTACTTTGTCTAAAATAGCTTTCCTGATCTTCATGCAAATATTATGGTTAAATGTTTGGAGTAACTCCTTTTTTAATGATTTGGACATTCTTGTACATATTTTTAATCATTCTTGAAAAAAGGACCATGATTTATTTGGATATAAAATGTATAGGGCTTTATAGGGATTTTGGTGACTTACAGGGAAAATATAGTACAAGTCAATTTTATAGGAAAAGATAGCTATATTAAAATAGGGACTTGACACCCTGGATATGCCAAAATTGAATAAAAACATCTATCTAAATTACATCTGATAAGGCACTAGAAAAATTTTGACTTTATTTCTCTTCCTCATTTTTAGTCATTTACTTCACTTCTGGCCTCTAAATTGATGTGAAATCTAAGTGAACTAATCAGAAAAGTGAACATGCTCACTAGACCATGAAATTGAGGTCAAGGACAAAAGTCACCTGCCAGACTGACATGTACTACCAAAGACCAACCTACATACCAAATATTATCAATCTTCCACTTCTAGTTATTTAGAAATGGACTTAAGCAGAAAAACTTAACGTGGCCACTAGACCGTGAAATTGAGGTCAAGGACAAAAGTCACCTGCCAGACTGACATGTACTACCCAAGACCAACCTACATACTAAATATTATCAACCTACCACTTCTAGTTATTGAGAAATGAACTTCAGCAGAAAAACTTAACGTGGCCACTAGACCGTGAAATTGAGCTCAAGGACAAAAGTCACCTGCCAGACTGATATGTACTTCCCAAGGCCAACCTACATACCAAATATTATCAACCTTCCACTTCTAGTTATTGAGAAATTGACTTGAGCAGAAAAACTTAACATGGCCTCTAGACCTTGAAATTGAGGTCAAGGACAAAAGTCACCTGCCAGACTGACATGTACTACCCAAGACCAACCTCAGAGATGAGATTGTGATTGATAGAAAAAAGCGGAAATCCACTACACTGGAAGTAGGTATATAGTAAAAGAAACAAATATAATGGAGCAGCTTGGAAGCAAAAAAGCGGCAATCCGCAGATCCGCGGAAAACTTTCATCACTGCAACCTACGTACTAAATATTATCAACTTACACTTCTAGTTATTGAGAAATGGACTTAAGCAGAAAAAGTTAACGTGGCCACTAGACCGTGAAATGGAGGTCAAGGTCACATAATGTTATGTCCGTCAGGTAGCACTTGATTAGTACTACCACTGGACCAAATATGATGTTCCTACATCAAAGTGTTTTCAAAATATCCTGTATTAAGTAAAAGTTAACGCTGTCGACGTCGTCATACTTTGCACGCATATGTCTCGCTTTCGCGCAAAAATGACTATCATTTTACACAAAGAATATGCAGACACAATGCCCAGCTTTGCAAATGTTTTGAACAATGCTATATTTTGTGATCAGTAAAGCATGAATTTGCTTGCATGGATATATTTTTTATATGATTTTTGTTATATCTCGTGTACATTTTCTCCACATTCATTCATTTATTCCGCATTAGTTTTTGGCTTGTTTGATGTAAAACTTACAGATCAAATTAGAATTTTAATTATACATGTAGATGTTACTCACCAGTCATATGTTGGATACAAGATCTTACTAACACTGGCAGAAATCCATGATATGATGAGGCCCCTGTTACATCAATGATGTTGGTCAATCTAAAAAAAACAACATACAAATCTTAAAATTGTGATCATACATGTATGTACAATACTTTGATCTAAAGTCTGCATTGACACATAATACAAAAGGTTATTTCTCACAGAAAATGCTATTTGTAAAGATAAAATGCAAAAAACTTTCCTGTGACAAATTGTATTATTGAGTGTCAAATTTTTGGTATGGAATTAGGTTATTTAAAAGTAATTTGTAAATCAGGTCTTCTCCTAGATAATGATAATTTTTTATCAAGTCCCTGGCTGTCATTAAATTTGAGACAAACTTCGATAATTATTTGATCTGGAATTTTCTATGCTATTCCAAAACTGTCTTTACAGACTATGCAATCTGTAAATCTGTACACCAGTTTAGCATGCATGTCTTATATTAAATACAGCTTTTAAATATAATTTGAGTGGACAAAGCTACATTTTTTGATACAAAATATTAATATACATGATGAAATGTTTCAGTTGTCAAGGTTTCATATTGAACAGATATGTCATGATAAATACAAAAATACAAGTCATGGGGCGGTAGAATGTCAGAGATTAAAAGGTGAGGGAAATTTAGACCCAAAACTTGTATTTTTGGCAAATACTCAGATGTTCATGATATATCTGTTTAATTACACCGAATGTCTCTAAAGCACACAGATTACTCCAGGACAAATACGGTAAAGGGGTATTAGCAAAAAAATACAATGCCTATAAACCACTCAGAATGCAGCTTACTTACATAAGGTGTAATTAAATGTTTAATACAGTGGAACTTCGATGACTCGAACACCTAAGGGACCGATGAAAACAGTTCGAGCCAAAGGGGTGTTCGAGATATCGAGGTCGAACTATGTTTAAATTTGAACCAAGGGACCGAAAAAGGGGTTGGAGGCATCCATGGTGTTCGAGATATTGCAGTTCGAGCCATCGAAGTTCTACTGTACCTGTAATCAAATTGTGATAAAAATATTTGATATAAAGAATAACTTACTTTGGATTCCTTTCAAGATGAATAATAGATGTCAAGGTTCTCAGAGATGCAGCTTTAATATCCTAAAAAATAAAATACCAAACATAAAACAATTTTTTACATTGTTAATCATCACATTGGCCTTTCCAAGAAATTGACCTTCTTCAATATCCTCTTATTACTGATATTGTAAATATTCATTATTTTTGTTACTGTGGCAGGAAAATAATTTATTAAGGTATAGCAAGAAAGCAATTAATTTATTTAAGTTTAGGCAAAGTGCAGTATGTTACAACTGCAGCACAAACTCCATATATTTCAGCCTATCGGGTNACATGAATTTTATCCATGGAACAATTTTTTTGTTAATTAATTTCCTGACTCATTATTATCAAGTACTAAATAAACATATCCCTAGGCAATTAAATAAAAAGTTGGATAACTGGGAATAGTGATTTTTAAAAAGTTGGATAAATGGGAAGACACCATAGAATATTCCTGTTATTTACATATTTTTTCCTGACAAATAAGGTATGCAATTAAGAGGAATCCACTGTATAGCAAGAAAGCAATTAATTTATTTAAGTTTAGGCAAAGTGCAGTATGTTACAACTGCAGCACAAACTCCATATATTTCAGCCTATCGGGTGTTGCATGTGTGCAACACAACAACAGTGTGCTTTGAAACCTTTTGGGCAGTATGTTACTTACTTCTGCCAATAAATATTCATAAAGAAACAAGGGTAAAACAATATGCCTCCAGCTTATTGAAGCGGGGCATAAAAGTATGAGAATTAACATGGTATAAAGAGGCCTAATTATAAAGTCGTAATTTTCAAAAATCAGTAATTCTGAGAACTGCAAATGACAAGACAAACCTTCAATATCCTGTGGAATATTTAGCCTTGAGCTTTTTGTGGTGAGGAGAAACTTTCGTGAGATTCATTTTACATCAATTTTCCTATTACTGAATGCAGTTTCAATAGGATTTTTGGTAGCTCTCCAGGTAAAACAATGGCTTTTTCAATAGCAGTTTTGCCTTCAAGGTAGAAAGGTCACCAAATGCCTATTCACACATATAATTGGGAGTGTGCCAATATATCTGATGTTGATTTCTAGTACATTTGAACTATTATTAGGCAAGGGAACAAATTGTTATCACTGATTAAGAGAAGGGACAAACTTAAATAATGTAAACAATGGTTAAAAAGGATAACTGTTTAACCTTAGGGCTATTCCATTTAAAATTCCAACCGGGGGGTGGAACACCAGTGAATTATTTTTCTGTTGGTGATGGGTAAATTTCTATTGTATCCTAAGAGTTTAATTATATATTTAGATTTTTTTTCTCTTGGTGGGGGTATAAAAATAAGTGGAATTCCACCCCATGGTGGGAATTTTTACTGGAATAGCCCTTACCTTGTAACATTAAAAATGCATGTCTATCCTTATATTGGCTATTTCAATATACAAACAAGTTCGGGTAAATTTGAATTGTTTTTTGTTAAAATTGACACCAGGTAAACTGGCACACAGGTAAACTGGCACATATCCAAGACAAATACAATGAATGGATATGTGACCTTTCTACCTTGAAAGTCAAACTTCTATTGAGAAACCTATTGTACTACCCGGAGAGCTACCAAATTTTCTATTGTGAGTGCATAGAGTAATAAGAAAATTGCTGTAAGAGTTTTGAAGATATGGATTTATATATAAGCTTTGACTTCAAGGATCAGTAAGATTCCTCCATAAACAGATGAAGAAAAATAGAAATAATACCAAGAAAATTATTTTACAAAATATTTCGTTTAGATACATGTAAGGGAATCAGTAAAGACATTGGAATATCATAATACATTTCTTTTTATTTCAACAGTGACCAATAATTTTCATTTTGTTCATTTAAACAATGAAAAGCACAAATAAAACCTATAATATGCCTCTCTCATAAAGATATTAACTCTTATAGTCAATCCACTTGAATTTGTACCAAAAGTGTGACCCTAAAATTTTACTTCACATTCTGAAAACAAGAAACCATCTCCAGAGAAAATTTACAAAAAATTTAATAAAGGGCTACGCCGAGCGCAGCATGATATGACCACATCATGTCGACCACTGAAATTTCAACAAAAGTAGTTCAAAGTGAATGTGGACACAGTGAAGAGCTTTACACAATAATTAGATGGACACAAAAAGAAGCTTGACACAGTTACTAGCTGAAACAAACTATGGAAAAAATCAACCCTTTTGATCACTTACTAATAAAAAAACATAGGTAATCAACGATTACAAAGTTCGCCTCGTTATGGCACATGGACACAGAAACCCAATTTTGCCAGGGTGCTCATTTACCATCCCTTATACAAAGGCTAAATGATCTTACCATGTACAGTNCCTAATTTTCTTAGAGGCTGTGAGATGGCCCAAGATGCATCTGCACACAAAGTTTGATGACCCTACCCTTCATAGTTGCAGAGATATATGCCCAAATGCGGACGCGGACGTAGACGTAGACGCGGACGATGGACGCCGGGGGTACACCAATAGTCCCCCTCAACTTCGTTGAGGCGAACTAAAAAACTGTAAGAGCTATGCAAAATATGTTACTATCAACTAACACTTTACATTCATAGAAATAAAAAAAAAATCCATCGAAATCTGATGAAAAATTAAGATTTGACATATTTAGAAAAATTGCAATTTTGGCCCCTTTGACCCTTTGTAGATTGGAAAAGGTAAGAGCTACGACAAAATCCTTTGGCATACCACTGAAAGCTTAGATCAAGAGGAATCCAAAGAAAATCAAAGTCCCAAAGGGACTGGTGGATTAGTGTCTATGATGGCAATGATCAGTATCTGATCTATTGAAATTTTATGTACAATGTCCAATAGTGTCCATGTATGATATGAATAATTGCCTGTCTATGTCATGCATAATTACTCATTTTTTACAATGGGTCTAATTATAATGATGATATCAAAACCAAGAAAGGTACAAAAACCATGTTTTGCTCATCAAGAAAATTAACATGCCTTTCTGACAGTCAGCAAGTATTTACTGGTGGCCATCTTCATTTGATCACACCAGCCAATCACATTAGAGACAAATATTCAAAGAATTTTGATTTTATACCAGAAACCTATTACATATAATCAGAAGTCCATTACTAATAATGGACTTCTGATATTATGGATTCCCTGCTGTACACTTAACATAGACTAAACAATGACAGCACCATCTTGATCAAGTACAGTTTGAAATTCAATTCTAAGGAAGAGACCTGAATGAAAGATTTGTGAATGCTGACAAGACGCAAAAGCTGACAAAGCATGAGCAACAATACCCTGCTCTTTATGGAGATAATAATTCGTCCAAGAAACACACGAAGACATGAAAACGATGATCTGTGCCAAGTTCTTTGTGCAACAATGCATCTCAATTCGCGCTATGATATACATTCTCATGCAATTGAAAAATGACTGTTATGCATTGTAAATACTCAAATGACATTATCTCAATTTTTGTATGACCAAACTCTGATCA
>MJUU01013604.1:58064-70011 GCA_002080025.1 Modiolus philippinarum | reverse complement strand
CAGTTTTGAAGTTGCGACATCAAGACCTATTTGGAAACCAAATTTCATTGAAATCGGACAATGTTGAATTTTCCCACCTTTTTTGGCGGCTATTTTGAAAAAGGCGGTCAATGAACAATTTTATACATCGGTTTTGAAGTCGCAACATCAATATTTACTTGGAAACCAAATTTCATTGAAATCGGACAATGTCTAATTTTCCCGCCTTTTTTGACGGCAATTTTGAAAATGGCGGTCAAGGAACAATTTTCAACACCGGATTTGAACTCGCAACATCAAGATCTATTTGGAAACTAAATTTCATTGAAATCGGACAATGTTGAATTTTCCTGCCTTTTTTGGCAGCCATTTTGAAAATGGCGGTCAAGGAACAAATTTCAACATCAGTTTTGAAGTCGCCACAGCATGGCAAACATTTCATCAATTTACACTTAACCTTCATCTTCTATAGTTTTGGAAATAATAGCTGAAAAATACGAAAATTTTAAAAATTCGGTGAAGAAGGGCAATAAATCCTACAAGGGTTTATGGATTTTCTTCAAAATTTCAGGGCAAGTAGATCTTGATATGCTGAACATTTTTGCAATTTACACTTGACCTCTATCTGTTACACTTTTTGAAATAAAAAATAAAAAATGCAAAAATTTTGAAAATTTAACGGAAAAAGGGCTATAACTCCAGGATGGGTTTTCAGATTTTCTTCAAAACTGCATAGTGGGTAGACCTCATCATGCTGATCATTTTTACCCAATGTCAGATTTTTGATATCTGTAACGGTTTTCGAGTTATTAGCCAAAAACTGCAATTTACCCCTATGTTCTATTTTTAGCAATGGCGGCCATGTTTTTGACTGGCCAACTAATCGAACATAACTTTGAGAAGCCATACCCTGGTGATGATTCAGGCCAAGTTTGGTTGCATTTGGCCCAGCGGTTTCAGAGGAGAAGATTTTTTAAATTGTTGACGGACAGACGACTGAAGACAGACGACTGACGCATAGTGATGGCAATAGCTCACATGGCCCTTTGGGCCAGGTGAGCTAATAAAAATGTCTCCAAAGAGCAGAACACACATGAAATTCAAAGGTTCCATCGCCAGGTTAATAAACTGCTGCGCCAAGAGCACATGATACGCCCGTCCACTGTCATTTCCAACTGTAGGGCATTGTTGGCAGACTTGGCGAAACTTTTTTGAAGACCTGTCTGACATCTGGTCAGACACTCTAATAATATCTGCCGGACCGAATAAGATTTTGTCTGATCGGTTAATTTGAAGATGTTTCAAGACAACTTTTACTCCATATTAATTTCAAAAAGCCCATTACCCATTGTTTACACACTCTTATCACACAGCTAAAATAAATTTCATATCTTTTTCCTTCACACCATAAAACTGTAGTGAAAATGTCTATTATGAATATTAGCATAAAACTGTTCTTTCAACCCATCAATAATGTTCATAATGTCCATAACCCCTCTATTATAATTTGTTGACAATGTCAGGTTTTTTAACTTTACTTGAAAATCTGGATTTTCAGGTCCGTTTCTGATCCGATTCCGTATTTTTCTGAATTTGACAACTTCCTGTTGTGGTTGCAGATAAATGTTTCAAACTGCAAATAAATAATCCAATGCAATCCTTCTCTAATATCATCATAATTAAACATCGAAATTTTTACATCAACTCATCATGCACAACCTTCAGTATCTCAAAGGTACATTATTTTCACTTGTGATGAACCCAAAATTGAGATTTGCTAGAAAATTCATATGCGCTTGCAGACTGAGTCGCCCTGTGCCGGACATTTGGTCCGGAAATGATGAAAATTTCGTCGGATCTACAACAAAACTGTCAGTCAGGTCCGTAGGACCGGCAATTTCACCAAGACTGTGTTGGACCACAACAAAATTTTGATTGAAAAAAAAAAAATAGTAATGGTGGATTACATGATACCCCACCACATTTCACAGTATCAAGGGGCATAACTCCAGAACACAGTATCAAGGGGCATAACTCCAGAACTCCTTGGACCTCTGAACCCATTTTTGAACTCGACCTGAGTTTTGTGGTGAACAAGCTACATACCAAGTTTGAAGACTGTATGTTATTCCGTTCAAAAGTTATCAGTCGGAAACCTTGGGGGGACGGACAGACAGATGGACGGACGGACACACGACTGAGGGTATCACATAATACCCTGCCACTACATGTGGCGGGGTATAAAAAACAGAATATGTGCCTTACCAAGATGAAAATATTTAACAAATATCAAATTTTAAATATGTAAAGTTCATGCATTGAAAGGTGCAAAAAAATGAATTTTCAACAAAAAAAAATGAAGACCAAGGGCCATAACTGTCCACAATAAAGGGCTACGCAGAGTGCAGAGTGCAGCATGATACGACCGCAGCATGTCGACCACTGAATTTCGAACAAGTGTAAAATAAAGTGAATGTGGACACAGTAAAGAGCTTGACACAGTAACTTGCCCTTTTTGATCCCTAAAAGCTCAGATACTGTCAGAGATATGCTAAATCTGTTGACATACTACTTACAGCTTATATCAAAAGGAATCCAAAGAAAATAAAGGGCTACGCCTACCGCAGCATGGTACCACTGAAATTTCAACAAAGGTAGTTTAAAGTGAATGTGGACACAGTAAAGAGCTTGACACAATAATTAAATGGACACAAAAAGAAGCTAGACACAGTTATTAGCTAGAAACAAAATAGGGAAAAAACCCTTTTGATTACTTACTGATAAAAAACCGTAAGAGCTATGCAAAATATGTACTATCAACTAAAACTTTACAGCCATAGAAATTCAAAGAAAAAATCCCATCGAAATCTGATGAAAAATAAAGATATGACACATTTAGTAAAATTGCAATTTTGGCCCCTTTGACCCCTTGTAGCTCCGAAACAGTAAGAGCTACAAAAAATCCGTGACATACTAATGAAAGCTTATATCAAGAGGAATCCAAAGAAAAAAATCCCATCGAAATCCAATGAAAAATAAAGATTTGACATATTTAGAAAAATTGCATTTTTGGCCCCTTTGACCCCTTGTAGCTCGGAAACGGTAAGACCTACAAAAAATCCGTTGACATAATGCTGAAAGCTTAGATCACGAGGAATCCAAAGAAAAAAATCCCATCGAAATCCAATGAAAAATAAAGATTTGACATATTTAGAAAAATTGCATTTTTGGCCCCTTTGACCCCTTGTAGCTCGGAAACGGTAAGACATACAAAAAATCCGTTGACATAACACTGAAAGCTTAGATCAAGAGGAATCCAAGCAAAAAAATCTCATTGAAATCTGATGAAAAATAAAAATTCTACATAATCTGCAAATTCGCAATTTTGGCCCCGTTCGGCCCCTCATAGCTGGGAAAGGAAACAAGTTACCAAAAATCTAATAGCTGAGTGCTATATTAATTTTTCGCAAGGAATCCATTGAAAAAAACTGCATCAAAATCGGACTTAAAATAAAAAAATTATTTTTTTTTAGATTTGCCCCTGTTGGGCCCCATTTATCTCGTGAGTGGTACATGCTACGTGAAATCCGTTGGCATACTCCAGATTGGAAATTTCCTCAGGAGCACACTGAAACAAACCCCATCAAAATCCAATAAATAATAAAGATTCTACAGTCAAATATGTGAAAACACCTTATTTAACCCTTTTTTGGCCCCTAATTCTGAAATGGGTGGGGCAAAAACGAAAGGAAAAAAACATTTCTCAAGAATGTTCCAAGAAACATCATACTATCCACTAGAACCAAAGTTATGCTGTCCACAGACACGAAAATACCTAATTTTACCCCTTTTTGGCCCCTTTTTTGCCCCTTTTTCAAAAACGGGTTGGGCAGCGAACGCGAAATTAAAACCCGGGCTTAAGCTTGTGCCAACAAACATCATACTAAAATTTGATAACAATCCGTTCACTAGAACTAAAGTTATGCTGTCCACAGACGCCGACGCCGACGCCATACCATAATACGACCGCAAAATTCTTGCGGTCGTATAAAAACCCTGTTACCCATCAAAATCCGATGAGAAATAATGATTTTGCATATTTCGGAAAATTGCTATTTTGGTCCCTTTGACCCCTTAAAGCTCGGAAACCCTTAAGAGCTATGAAAAATCTGTTGATATACTACTGAAAGCTTACAACACAAGAGGAATCCAAAGAAAAAAAATCTCATCCAAATCCGATGAGAAATAAAGATTTAACATATTTGTGAAAATTGCAATTTTGACCACTCTGACCCCTTTAAGCTCGGAAACAGTAAGAGATACGAAAAATCTGTTGGCATAAAACTGATAGCTTAAGACAAGAGGAATGTAAAGAAAAAAATCCCATCAAAATCCGATGAAAAATAAAAATTTTAAGTAATCCGCACATTTGCAAATTTGGCCGTTTGGCCCGTCATAGCTCCGAAACAAACTAAGTTATCAAAAATCTAATAGTTAAGCGCCATGTTTATTTTACATAATTAATCCATTGAAAAAGACTGCATCAAAATCGGACTAAAAATAAAAGAAATGAAATTTTTGTGAATCAACCCTTTTGGGCCCATTTATCTCATGAACGGTACATGCGATGTAAAATCCGTTGACATACTGCTGATTGGAAATTTCCTCAGGAGAAAACTGAAAGAAACCCCATCAAAATCAGATAAATAATAAAGATTCTACAGTCAAATATGTGAAAACATCAAATGTAACCCTTTTTGGCCCCTTTTTTAAAAACAAGTGGGTCCACAATGACCAAAACTATGCCAAGCTTTCCCTTTTGTGCCAAGGAACATTGTGTTAAAATTTCATAAGGATTGATCGACTGGAACTAAAGTTATTGACCAAAAACAAAAGTGTCTACAGAGGACGACATCAGCATCATACCATTATACGACCGCAAAAATTTTTGCGCTCGTATAAAAATCATTTATCAAGAACAAAATTTAAACTTCATCAGTAATTTATAAACATACAATCATATACTATATATCAAATCAACATATTCACGCATTGTAAAGAAAAGGTGGAAAAACTGATGTTTTTAAAAAATTTAGTCCAAGGGCCCTAACTGCGTACACAATTAACCAATCAGGACTAAACTAAATGTTGATCTGTATCTCAACTATATACACTCATATACAAAATATAAAATCAATATGTCATGCTGTTACAGAAAAAAACTCCTGAAACCTAAATTTTTCAAAATTTTACTAAGTGCAAGGGCCATAACTGTACAAAATCAACCAACCGGAACAAAATTCAAACTCGATCTGTATCTCACCAGACACAGGCCTCAACAATACCGTTTGTCGATTGCCTGGGACTAGTGGAAACGCTGTCGGACAAGTGAAATTCAGAAGTCACTTGTCCGTCAGGACAAGTTAAAATATTTGCCTAAACTAGAATTTCAAATCCCCCATAACAAATGCGTAATAAAGAAAATTCATTTAGAATCCTCTATAAACAAAATTTTTATCATGAACTATTGAACTAAGAACGAAAATATTGACCAAAATAAACATAAACATTACGTTTTCACTCGTGTCTGCCATTTTGATAAAATAGTACTGATTGTTGGATGATACGAAATAATAATACGAATTCTTAAGCAAACAGAATTTGAAAAAAAGAAACGTACTCCTACATACTATTGATATCGATGGAACAATTTGATTTTACTTGAAAAACGATCAGGCACTTTTACAATTTGCTTTTCAATTTATTTAAATTCAATGCAAGTTAACATGGTTTTCCAAAGTATCTGCAAAGTTCATATCATCTTATAAATGAAATCTGTGTAATAGGAAGACTGAATGAAGAAACATCTATAGACAGGTCCCCAATAATCATGTATGAATCCTCACTCTAGCATTAGATATTTGTAAACTCATTCAAGTCTGATAAGTCTTTTTATAAAACAACTAATTCATTAATATCTAGTATCTATTAATGTGAAATAAAAGATTTTCACAGAAATATGTACATACTTCCCTACAAATTTACTACAGATTAACTTAAGAAAACCTAGGTACAGCTAGAAATTTTTTCAAGTTCTTTTGTCTTCAGTTTAATGTACTCTTTCTTTTTTCTTTTTTTTTAAAACTACATTAGCCTATGTCAGTATGTATCATTTCTATATAAAATAACCAATACACTATTTTTCTTTGGTTTTTATTATTATTTCTGATACTCTTTTTGGATATTTAGCCAAATATTTTGGACAAGTTAATTTCATTCCGACAAGTAAATCTCCAGAGGTACTTGTCCAAGGGACAAGTTTGAAAAAAGTTATTGTAGAGGCCTGAGACACCTAGATTCTCATATACCAAATATGAAATCAATATGTCAAGCGGTTACAGAAAAAATCCCCGAAACCAAAAAGTTAACCGACAGACTGGTGGAAGGACAGACGGACTGAGGGTATACCATAACATGTCAGTCTTTTGACAGGGGTATAATTTAACACCCACCACCAACATTTAATACCATGGTGTTCTGCCCCATGGAGACATTTTTCTGGGATAGCCATATTGACTTCATTATCAGACCTGTTTAATTACCCCAACTGAAGGCTGTCAGTAAGATTGTCAGTATTTTTTGTATTTTGTCAGTACAATGGCGTTGAGTGCCACGAAGCGGCGCAAACCAGCTAGGGGGGGCCCCCCCCCCCCAAGAAAATTTTGAAAAATCTGATGCCATTTCCTGCTACCTGAGAGCTTTTGCAGAGAGATTTAGAGATATATGATTTTGAAATATACCCATTTTTTACTGTTGATTTTTTTCATATTTGTATAAATATTTGATAAGCAAGGGAAAAAAAATTACGGGTTACCATCAGCTGCAATTTTAGAACCAGGCAGGAAAAATCATTGTACCGGTAAATACTTTATTACAGTCGAACCTCGATAAGTCGAAGTTGAAGGGACCATCGAAAATTGTTCGAGTTATCCGAGGTTCGAGACATCCAAGGTATGGATAAAGACATTTTTTTCCTTGTGAGATAAACAACAGACAAGAACATAACATGGTCGATTTTTGTTAAATGCATTTCCCGTTGATGTACACACTGTAACTGTTGCATATTTGTTGGTAAAAAAATGATAATAAACAAAAATATTAGCATGAATGCACTATAATTTTTTTAAAGAGAGAGTCCAAACGCGTATTACGTAATGGGTAAGTGCCAACTTAGATTTCACAATGCAAATTTTGAAACGAAACTGGGCTGTAATATTTCTTTAGAAAATGTGGACTGTTTAGCATTGAGTTGAAAAGCTCTTTATTTTAAAAATAAAAGCTATAATTATACTCCTTTATAATCACAAATTATTTTTTTCCAATTTATTTTCGCTTGGGTCATTCAAATTCGTTCCGACAAAAAATCAAAGAAAAGCGCGGTTGAGTTCCGCTTGGACACGCGTATCTGACAAAAGCCATTTACACGTTAGACATTTAATTAATGATTGACAATGATGTATAGACAATTTATTGGAAATGTTACTGTTCTTTCTCGAATGCATAATTAAACTTCGACATATCGAGGTAAAATTGCGTTTGAAATTTCCGACGGGACCATATATTATACTCGAGTTATCCGAGATTTCGAATCAACCGAGTTCGAGTCATCAGAGGTAAAAATGTATTAATCAAATGGGAAATTTGCCGGGACCGCAAATTTACTTCGACACATCCGAGTTTTCGAGACAACCGAGTTCGACACAACGAGGTTCGACTGTAATTGTAACTGACAATGGACTAGTTCGGTCATAAATAGGTATCAGCTGACATTCAAATGCCTCGGCCCTGGTCACTGTCGTGACTCGATCACTCTCCTAGTTCTATAATAAGACGGTGGAATTCAATGTCTAGGTCTGTATCGTCGTGTATTGTAAAGTCGAGAGTATTGGAAAGTCGAGGGTCTTTCATTTTGCATATTCATGAGATGACGTTAAAGCAATTGTTTGGCCAAGGATTGTCAAACTGTAAAAATGATATCTGGGTTGTAATTAAATACAAGTATCTGTTCAAAATCAATAGTTTAACAGGTAAAAACAAAGAAAACCTGAAAGATGCCAATTTCCGCCATTTTTGTTAATGTCCATTTTTAGGAATATACTTTTGGTTATTTTTAGACCACCTAGGTCACCAAGGTCATGAATGAAACAGTCAGCTGATTAATTTGCATATCTAGGCCAAAGAATTTAAGACTGAAATTGAACTTATGTTTTAAGTAAGTTGAGAAAAATGTATCACAAAGCATATCACTTTTTAATCATTTTACCTTTCAAAATGTAAAAAAGTGACTATGAGTGCAACAAAAATATTTGTATATTTAATGACTGGTCTTTTTGAGGTTGACCCCAACTTTCGTTTTCATAACTTCTGACCATATGACAAATCATGATGGATAAAAGAAAGAATTCAGATTGCAATAGGGAAATTAAATAAGCAGTTGAAAAGTCTTTAGCAAATAAGTTTTTCCTCTGCTTGGAATTTTAGTACAGTGTCATACTCTTAATATTTTGTGACACTGAAAAGAGATTCATCACTGCTTTTAATTTTAATTTTCAGTTCATGTAATGGTCTTCATAATGTGCCATTTTAATCTTTCATTTATATTCACCACAATTGCAAATATGGGGTTTCGA
Organism: Modiolus philippinarum; assembly: GCA_002080025.1. Classification (NCBI taxonomy): domain Eukaryota; kingdom Metazoa; phylum Mollusca; class Bivalvia; order Mytilida; family Modiolidae; genus Modiolus; species Modiolus philippinarum. The sequence goes on along the minus strand of MJUU01013604.1, from coordinate 61,342 downwards.
CTTTACAATACACTACCAAAACCGTAGTGGAAATGCCCTCCAAGTTTCTGAAGGTTTTTTAATAACCTTCTTAGTATATAGAAATAATTCAATCTGTGCCATAAAAGAGTGCAAGTATTTCCAATATTTATTTTGTAATTTACAGCATTGTTGAAATTAATTTAGAATTTTTTTTAGACAACACAGTCTTGGGGTGTCGACTTTACAATACACGAGGATAATCGACTGCACATGTCGTCAGCAGTCATCTTGCCACCGTGGGCACACGTAAAATCCACTCCAGCTGACTGATCAACGAATGGCAATATATCCGCGCATGAATATTGTTTGGCGGCCAGTTGAGCTTATCCATCTTGAGTACCTTTCGTTTTTGACATTTTTGTAATTATTACCCGGTTACTACCGCCCTCATGACGCTCAGCCATGTCACTTTGATCACGATCTTTCAAACGTTTGTTAGAGTATTATAATTTCATAAAAGCGCCCAGCTGATTCTGATCGGTTGTTCATTTTCTAAATCGAATTTTAGTAAACAAATTTTTCAAACCGATATTTGATTTTGACCGTAATTTTTCTGCATATCACCGTAAAACATATTTTTGTCACTAATATCGTACAAAATACGGCGAAAACGTAAAAGTAAGATGAAATGTATGCTATATACAGTGTTTCCGAAATTCTACCTCCCCCCACCACCACTACTAGCAATAATTCCTTGACGTTCTGCCCCAACGAGACATTTTTTTCTGGAATAGCCCTATTGACTTCATAATTTTAAATCCTAGAATGTCATCTTCCTCAGCCAATTATATATTTGGTGACGGAAATTAGTATCTTAAAAGGTAACATGCATGTTTGTTGCCATTGCATAGTTTTTTTTTTTATCCCTCACATCAGTTATGAATTATCATTCTTATGAGGAGCACCTGATGCCACTCAAAGTTTTCAGTGAAGTTCATACTATGAATGCCTTAGTTCTGAATGTCGTGTTCCTGTTTTTGCAGGGTTCGACCCTAACAGTAGTCCTATAGCCCAAGGCTAGTATTAAGATTAAAGGAAGGACTAGAATTTTTAACTTGCTAGTCCTTTCGGCTAGCAAAATTTGGAAAATTTCTTCAAGGTACAATGTATATTACTTTTGGGCCGGTAAAATCACTCCAGGACTAGTGAATTCAGGCATCTTGTAGTCCTTTTGTTTACTGAGAATATTCAAGCGGTTACAGAAAAATTGAACTCTTGTTTTGCCATGTCTATTGACTTTGATTTTTGTAATTATCACTTCCCTTGTTCCTTCGGTATTCTTCTGCCGTTGTTTAACAATAAAGTTTTGAGTAATCACATACTTCTGTGTGAATGCATTTTACTTTTAAAACAAGATGTGTTTGTGAAACACTACATATGCCCCCAGATTCTACAGTAAAATATACGAAAATACCAAAGTTTACCCCTTTTTGACCCCTATGACCTTGACCTTTGACCTAATTTTTTTGCATATTTATGTTCATATTGACAAGACCTATACACTTGCCAAGTATTAAAAGTCTATCTTACATAGTTCAAAAGTTGTTTATTACCATAAAAACACCCAAGTCATTTATTCTGAAACAGATAAAGCCCCTTTGGGCCTCTCCTTTATTGAAATGGTTTTAATTGTTAAAAGTGTGTTTAAACATGCTATAAGAAACTTACAGAAAAATACTGCATCAAGATTCGACAAAAAATTGAACAAGATGTGTTTGTGAAACACTACATATGCCCCAAGATTCCGATTTTTACCCCTTTTTGACCTCTATGACCTTGACCTTTGACCTAATTTTTTTTGCATATTTATGTTCCTCTTGACTAGACCTATACACTTGCCAAGTATCAAAAGTCTACCTTATATAGTTCAAAAGTTATAGCCAAGGTTAAAGTTTCGGACGCACAGACAGGACAAAAACAATATGCCCCCCGATCCTCGATCTGGGGACATAAAAATACATTTTTTCCCATTTGTCCCCCTTTGGGCCTCTTGTTTTTCAAAAACAGTAAATGCTACCTCAAATCTGATGTCATACTCCAGTTGGGCAATTTTATTAGCAATAACATAAAACAAACCCCGTCTCAATACGATAAATAATAAGGATTCTACAGTCAAATATGTGAAAACAGTCAAATTCACTCCTTTTTAACCTCTGTGGCCTTGACCTTTCACCTGACCTAATTTTGTTCCTCTTGACTAGACCTATACACATGCCAAGTATCAAAAGTCTACCTTATATAGTTTAAAAGTTATAGCCAAGGTTAAAGTTTCAGATGCACAGACAAACAGACAGACAGACAAATAGGACAAAGACAATTTATCCCCGGCTTGTGATGAATGCCGGCTTTTGATTGGATGGCAGCCCGTTGGTACAAATCCCATGCACCCGTCTCGTTGTTAAGAACGTTGCTAGCGCCAGTGCCATGGAATTCCTTTGTGATAATGTCACATATTCTATGACGTTAGTAAGTAAAAACTGGCGCCAAAAACTTTATAACCTCAAGAAATCATCAACCCAAAATCAAATCGCCTAAAAACAGCAAAGTCTGAGGTTGGTACCTTAGGTACCATCCCCGACATGGAAAGTGGGGCATTTTCTGCATATTTATCATACTTGTTTTATTGCACAACACAGATGACGTTGAAATTTCGTACAGATTTACTTCCATTAATATGCTTTTTCGGAGCAATAAAAGACAAAGCCGGGGATAAATCTGTTACCTACGTTTCTACCCGTAGGCATGGAGATTGTACCACCCTTCAGAACCACTGTACAGCCTTCAGCTACGCCTCAGGCTGCACAGAAGTGATTCAGGGTGGTACAATCTCAATGCCTACGGGTAGAAACGTAGGTAACTGATAATGCCCCCGATCCTAGATCTAACAGTATTTGATGACTACAATCTTGTGGAAACCACTTCTCTCTCATCAGTGTTAGGGCAGACTTGCGGGTTTTAGTGCTTCCCTTGTTTTTCAATGTACCTGATCAAATCCTCAGTTGCTGATGTTCTTAGGCTTCATGAAGAAAGAATCCATAACAAGAGTTGTCAGAAGACAACATAGCTCACCAGGGATTCCAGTAACCTCAATGCACAATAAATTCGAAAGTAATAGAAAGCTTTCTTCACAAGAAAGTCACATATCAAATATAAACACCCTATCACTAAACAATTTAATTCTAGAAACAAAGTTTAAGTTTTTAAAACATTGCCCTCAGGGCAAGATCAAGGTCAAAATGTCTACAAATATGGTACCA
>MJUU01013604.1:42295-57543 GCA_002080025.1 Modiolus philippinarum | reverse complement strand
CAAGTATAGTACCAAAAGAAAGCTCTCATCACAAGGAAGTCACATACCAAATATCAACATCCTAGCTATTCAGGTGTCAATTCCACAAGCCAGGTTTTGCTGACGCCGACACCGGGGTATGACAATAGCTCTCCGGACATTCATCCCTGCGAGCTAAAAAGCGTTCATTTTCTAGAATAATCTTTCATTTGCTTGCTCAGAGACATACAGAGTTTGGCAACTGACAGTTCATGCAGTTGTTAACATCACATATGAACTTTTGTTCCACTTTTGCAACACTAATACATTCGGATCTTTTTTGTCAGTTACCTTAATACATAGTTCCATGTTCCAGTGGTAATGTGGATGGTCAATTTCTCAGATGCAATGTTTTTCTATATAATTACAAGTTTTATATGCAAAAGAATAAAAGTTGTGCCTGTCTACCTACCCTAATTTCTAAGAGCTTAACAACAGAAATGCATGCATTTTTTGCCAAATCATTAAATTACAACCCCAATGCCATCAGGGAAAAATTTACTCACCACTTCTGTTGTTGATTTTTTAAGTTTTGACCTGTCAATCTTCATTCTGAAAGTCTATTTGTATACTAAGTTTCTGAAAATAAAATACAAATTGGTGAATTATCAGATAGAATCATTTCCCCTTTTTAACAACTTCAGCTTCAGTGGAAGTATCTGTCACCAGGAGAATTATGTGCAGTTTAAGAGTAGGAAACAGTATAATCTGATCAAAATTAGGTCATGTCCTTCTACTGCTCTCCTAAATGCTTCTTCTCACACGACTCTAAGACTACATAAAAATCAGTTGAAATCAACCATAAATTAGAGCAAAATGAAAATAACTGGATTGATTCCATTTCCAATTAGAAAATCTCCTCATGACAGGATGTGGATTTTGCCAGAGCAAGAAAGGCCTATCAAAGCTGAAAATCGTCTGGTACAGGTAAGTATGTTGTTAAGGAAAACCCATGCTGTATAAAAAAAAAGATGAATATAGTGTAAAATATGAAGGTAATTGAATGATAATCTGGTGCATGGATGTTAACCCTCACCTTTTGCGTGTGACATGCTAACTCAACTGTTCTCCCACTTATGTAAAGCCTCCCGGGCGAGAGATAAAAATCTCCCACTACGATCTTTTTTCATATTTTGTCAAACTGAAATTGTTCCAGGTGAAATTATCATGTATATCTGGTTATTAATTGGTGTGTCAATCAATAAAGGTAGCACTCTGCAGGTAAACAAGTTAATTAGACTGATTACGTTATACATGAATATACGTTCAACTGATTTGAAAAAGAGCAGTACGCCATGTTGAGACTTTGTGATTCCTCCCTTTTGGTTTTTTCAGTGGTTTGGAGCTTTATTTTTTTCGCAACAAACCCATGTGCTCACATACCACATGTACAAAAGTTATTCAATACCACGGAACACTTCTACTTTACTGGGCACTAAAAAAAGTTTGCGAAAATATTGTAAACGCTATATATATAAAAACTTAGGAGGGGAAAATTTAAAATCGAAAACTAGGCCGAAAAAGAGCAACCTTAGCCCAAAAACGAATTCCTTGGGGTAAGTTTAGTTTAAAAGACTTGTTTTTAAACAAGGTTTTTTATATAAGAAATAGAAAATCAGGTGCCGGTCACTGCAAACAACATCGTGGTGCATTCCCTTTTTGTTGACAAGGAAGGTAAGTCACATGATTGAATTTGACCCTAAGTATATGAATATTCATTATGACATTGCTAAAAGTGACGTTATATGTGTAAAAATGTATTGTTGAGTAATGTTTGTAAACATTGCCACATGACGTCATATGTGTAAAAATGTAGCGTTGAGTAATGTTTGTAAACATTGCCACATGAGATCTGTCAAATGCCATTGAAATTGAAGGATTTGTTTATTATTTGCCAGACACTTGAAAGTATTCTATCCTGGTGCATTGGAAAAAAAATTATTATTTGATTTGAATGACAATATATGTGGAAAATCTAGCTACGGTAGGTTCAAATTTAGGAAGGATTCTTCTTTTTGTTGTGACGGATATGTTTGGAGGTGTAGTTATAAACCGTGTGGGGAAAAAAGTATCAGTACATGCAGGAAGCTGGTTCGAGAAACACAATTTGACACTTGAGCAGATTATTTTAATTTCATATTTTTGGATATACAGGGTAGACCAAGAATTTGTAAAGCATGAGCTTGGTATAAGTAACCAAACAATTGTCGACTGGTACAATTACTGCAGGAGGGTTTGTGAGTGTATATTATAAGAAGACAGTGAAAAAATAGGTGTCGATAAAACTGGAAATTGACAAAAGCAAATTCGGGAAACGCAGGTATCATAAAAGTAGGAGGGTAGACAGTCAGTGGGTATTTGGGGTATAGAAAGGGAATCCAAGGAATCAAAAGGTATTTTTTTGCTGCAGTTGAAAACAGGACAGCTGAAACTTTGGTGAAAATTATGAAAGACAATATACAGTGTAGAACCCGGAACAACTATAATTTCAGACTGTTGGAAGTCATATGATTGCCTAGATCAAGAGGGTTTTAAACATTTAAAGGTGAACCATTCTCTGAATTCAAAGATCCAGACACTGGTGCTCATACCAACACAATTGAAAGTGAGGGCTCTTAAAAAAAGCTTACTGAAAAATGGCACTGTTAAATCATTGTATGACTAATATTTTTGTCAATACTGTGTCCGCAAAAAATACATTAGATCCACTTCTCATGTTTCTAGCATTTTCAGAATTGACATATTTATGACATAGAAAGCAGGAAAAAAGATTTTGTAATGGATACAATTATACCCAAACTTAAAACAGTGAAGGAACCTAAAATTGATAGCAAAAAAAGTTGCATCCTTGTGGAAATAAATGACAATAGTAAACCTTATAACAGTTTTGATGACTTTGACATTTAATGGTAAGTAATTTACTATGTTCTTGCCAGTTTGTTAATATTTTGTTTCCGCAGGTTCTCAAGCCTCAAACGCCGGCGGCGAAGCCTTGGCTTCATTCATGCTCCGTTTTTTCCATGTCAAAAACATTTCAAATTATCATGCATAAAATACCTTCAGAATCGAATAGACAGAAAAAAGGCCACCGTGTAGTGTACAACTGCATAGGCCATAGCAACGTAAGAAAGTTCGTGGGACATGCGCATTCATTGTTATTATACCTAACTTCCGCCGCCCAGTAAAGAAGTTTCTACCCAATACCACCGACACTCTTCCTGCTAAATTGCATATATTTTATCATTCCCCTTTATTTACTAATGTCAGTGAAAAAGACTAACTGGTTACAATATATCTGGAAATTTTTGGCTTCAATGATAAATATAGTTGTGAAAACAATGAAACACTGAAAGATATAAGTAACCTCATTTATAATCTACAAGTCGAAAGAGAAAAAGTATTTACGTAATTATATTATACATCAATGGTTGCTCAATATGCTTAGTTGGGTGAGAGGTGTCTCTATCCAGTGACCCCCCCCTTTGTGTGGGTAAGCCGATTCATATCCAATAGTTCATATTAATTCTTTATAACTTTTGTGTGATTGTAAATTATGTTTGTTTGTTTGTCATTATATGTTGTACAATCTGCCCGCAAGGGCCCCTAAATTTAATAGGGGACATCTTGGCCCGCAGACAAGTCGGACCAGGACAACTCGGACCGTCGAAGAGACAACTCTGACAGTCATTGAGACAACTCTGACCGTGAAATTTTCAAAGTAAGCTTGTCTAAAAGGACAACTCGGACCGCCGAAAATATAAAGGTGGCTCCTCTTAAACTAAAAGGACAAATCGGACCGTCGAAAAAATAAGGCGGCTCGTCTAAAAGAACAAATCGGACCGCCATAATCCATAAACACGGCTCTTAAAGACTAATAAACTGATTGTTAACATTAAATGGAACTCGTTATGTATTTTTAGTGTATTCAACTATCTTATTAAATAATTGAGGAAAATTAAATGAAAAATAAACAAGATCATTATCGGAAATGTATGAATCAAAGAAAAAAATAAGTCAATCACTGAAAATTCAAGGTTTGGTAATAACTCGAAATTCATCATCAAAAGGAATAATTTATAATTAAAATTATAATAGGACTTGTTAACTAAAGAAGTGTGTTTCAATTTATGGTTCAACAGTAGAGTGACTTTACTGCTATAATTTTAGGACAATTACATTTTAATAGTGTTGTGAATATAATGATATTATACCACTTATAACTTCCACTATTTAGTGCTTTTCTTGTGCTTTGAATGAAGTTTTTGAATTATGTTTTTGTTTTCATGACTTAATTAAGCAATGAAAAATATAACAATTAAGAAATAGATTATTGCAAGCGGGCTCTATGCGAATTAGAACATGGGCAGACCTTATATTTGTCAATATTTTATTCCGAGCGACAGCGAGGTATAAAATGAAGACAAATATAAGGTCTGACCATGTTCTTATTCGCATAGAGCCCAATTGCAATAATCTATTTCGATTCTAATATATCTAACAAGGGTTTTAACATTCGAAGTGGCTCTTAGAGGGCAATATTGGGTTTGACACTAGAATTAAAATATGTCAGAAAACTGCATGCAAACACACATAAATGGACATAGATAAATCTATATTCGTTATTTCTCTAAAGCAAGTCGCTCATAAGCTTATGAATTAATACAAATAATCTGTTGTAAGAATATAAAAACGGATATTTTAAAAATCGAAGCGGGTATTTATGTGAGCTGGTTGTATTTCTGATTTATATGACTGCTTAGTCATGTTATATTTGAAGCCAAAAAAGAAAAGGAATAAAAGTCAAATTAATAATTTTATTAACGTTAAATTAAAGTTATTATATCTTAATTGTAGAGCATGATATGCAACATAGATAAGATTTCATAACAACAACACATCCGTTGCTAGGTTACGGTTATGTCAATTTCAGTTCCGAGTCTTAAATTTAGTAACTGTCGTAAATTTCTATTATTGTCATTATTTGTTGCAGCTTTTGGGTGATTCATTATCTAAAAGTTTATTTACACACTGATATTGAGTGATTAAAATGTGAAACTGTGCATTACGAATGTCCTTTTGTAATAGATATACGCATGTGCTAAAAATATTGTTGGAATTTGTACATAGCTTTGTTTCCAAAGCCATAGAAGAGAGTCATATTAGAAGCTTGTTTTTTTCCCTATCGAAGTATAGAGTGAACTCAGTATATCAACAAGTACAACTGACTTATTCATAGTAACCACTTCTCTCAAGAGTAGTCTGTTTATTGTCGGGTCGAGATGTCCAGAGATGAAAATGTGATTGATAGAAAAAAGCGGAAATCAACTAAACTGGAAGCAGGTATATGGTAAAAGAAACAAATATAATAGAGCAGCTTGGAAGCAAAAAAGCGGAAATCCGCGGATCCGCGGAAAACTTTCATCCCTGGATGTCTCATTTAAAACAACATGTTTCTTCTTCCGATGGTCTGAGAGTATGAATAGTCTTTTTCTATTAATTGACGGGACGACATGTCTTTTTTAAACTGTAAAAAAAATCAGCAGAACATAGTTCTTTTTCTCTACCCTGTCTAAATCCTCATATCCTTATTGACTGTCCAAAAAAAAAAATCACTTCCAGATGTCTTCTTCTATTGTCAAGAGTAGTATCTCTCTTCACGGGCCGACTTGTCTTTTTTGTCAAAATTTACGGTCCGAGTTGTTTGCACCCCCTAAATTTTGGCAATATAACAATTATATCAAATACAACTTGTAACTAACTTTGTCAAGTCTCACTTTCAAACACTCAAACACACACACTGCTTTCGTTTTATACACAAGAATGACTCATTTTTGCACTTTCGCTTTAAGTAAAGATAAAATTACTGGTGACAACACGTGTTCATACCCTTCTAGAATATTCTACTCGAATCGTTCTAATACGATGATATATTGGGAGACACATGGACATCTGCAAACCGATATTGAATTGTGATAAAACGTTAATTATCAATGCAATTTTACACTTTCGTTTGAAGGGGAAATAAAATCGAAAAATTAATGTAAAAATGGCGGAAAATGTGATGAATTTATGATGAATCTAACCGCTTCAACCGACAACACTAGATAACAACATTACGAACATATCTGCATTAAATGTGTGATATATGCTACGTGTATATTATACATAAGCCAATATTTTCAACATTTTGTGAATAAATTTTGTAAAACGCAGACCTCCAGACGGCTGCCATGTTGAATTTTGCATGCCCGGATGAACCTCGATCTCACGTGCCTTGATTGCACATGAAAAGAAAGTAAAAAATGTCAATGTTCAAATGATCCTGTCTTCAAAATGTTTCATCTCCCATTCAATTTAAAAAGTTTATATACAAGTATGGTAAGGAAATAATTTATGAAAGAGTGTTCAAGTTGCTGACTAAAAACCAAAACACACTCGGAAAAGGGTAGACTACGAACGCACCAAATACAGGAGGCGTAAATTTATCAATATTTCAATACAAGTTCAAATACGAAGCCCCAAACAATGAGGTTTCACGAACGTAGTGAATGAAACGAACAGGAGTGCAATGGGTAAATCTCAATTTTTTAAATCGGCACTTTTGCGCCTTATCGGACATTACCAATCGATAGACGTGTTTCCAATTGGTGAATTAATTTTCCCGGAAAATTATGATGTCACAATATAGAATTTTGGACGTCACAGTTTTACGTGATGCAATTTACTCTGATTGAGGTCAATCGGGCAATTCATTCATAAAATGAAATTGGAAATAGATGATTTGCCAGTTACTAAAGTACGTGTCAGTTCTAGTCAAATTTTGTGGTTTTTGGGCAAATCTTTAAAGGGAAGTTACTCCTACACCGGACAAACAAACATAAAACATGCACATTTGTTTTAAAGTACGATCTCCGTGCTTAGCCAGACTTGACAAAGTAATTCCCTTCACAATATTCATGATATTCTGCAGTAAGTTAGCATATTTTCGAATTTATAATACTTTCTTAGTCAATGAGAAGGCAGTTAAAGTTAGTACAATTGTTTATTTTTATTACTTGAAACAAGTAGCACTTGACAGCATGGTAAGCGCTTCTTGGGATTGGGTTTTGAATTATGTTGCTGACAAAACGTCGGCTAAAGGTTAAACTTTCATAACTTTTGATTAAAAATGATTTATTTTTTGGTTGGTTTTGACAAGCAGGGAACCATTCTGTCCCTTTGAGATTTTTCAAAAAGTAACCTCCCTTTTGGGTTTTGCTAAATTCATTCTGTTGATTGCAGAACTGGCAAATGGTCTATTTGTCTATTGCCTACGTGTTTTTATAATTTCAGCTATTTAACATAATCGGTTTCCTTTTTAAACAACTTTTCCAGCCGATCTTCAACTCCGATCTGACTTTCTGTTTACACCAGATGGAACGGATTGGACCAGTAAAATAGGACGGGCACAAATTTGTCACTGTTCAATTCCGTTCCACTAAAAAATTTCAAACTTTTTGCACATGTTACTTTAAGCTGCCTTAGGAGTCTGGTATAAACAGAAAGTCAGATCGGAGTTGAAAATCACCTGGAAAAGTTTTTTAAAAAGGAAACTGATTACGTAAAATAGCTGAATATTTATAAACAATCGATTGGTAATGTCTGATAAGGCGCAAAAGTGCTGATTTAAAAAATTGAGATTTACCCATTGCACACCTGTTCTTTTCACTCACTACGTTCTTGAAACTTCATTGTTTGGTGCTCTGTATTTGAAAATTGTGTTGATATATTGATAACGTTTCCGTCTCCTGTGCACCAAAAGGCATTCCCGTGTAGCCTGAGCATCTGTTGCTTAACAGTAAAAATCATGAAGAATTCATGTCTTCAGTGAATTCATAATTAAATTTTCACTGCTTAAGAGATTCTTCTTGTATCAATTTTTATACAAGAAAGATTTTCGTTAGTTGACGTTGCTGATACGATATATTCCCTTTTTACTTAACCTGCACCAGGTAGTTTTGCTCCAAGTTATTTCTCACTTGGTCCTTTTGTTCTGAAAAGTTGGTTGTTTTGAAGCTTTTATTTACAAAGATCAGCAAATATTTAGAGTTGTTCACCCATAATTCCAACTGTTAAACGGCGTTATTGCAATGTCCAATTTCATTTATAGCCCTTTTTCTGTATAAAATTATCAAAATTTTTGCATTTCTTAATTTTTTATTATACCCTGCCACACGAAGTTATATCCTCAGTTGTGTGTCCGTCCGTCCGTCCGTGTGTCCCCCGAAGGTTTCCAACTGATAACTTGTGAATGAAAAAACACAAGGTCTTCAAACTTGGTATGAAACTTGTTTACCACTAAACTCAGGTCAAGTTCGATTTTGGGTTCAGAAGTCCAAGGGGTTCTGGAGTTATGCCCCTTGAAACTTTGAAATTTTCAAATTTTAGGTTTCCGGCTGATCATACTTGTGAACGAAATGACACAAGGTCTTCAAACTTGGTATGAAACTTGTTTACCACTAAACTCAGGTCAAGTTCGATTTTGGGTTCAGAAGTCCAAGGGGTTCTGGAGTTATGCCCTTGAAACTTTGAAATTTTCAAATTTTAGGGTTTCCGGCTGATCATACTTGTGAACGAAATGACACAAGGTCTTCAAACTTGGTATGTAACTTGTTTACCACAAAACTCAGGTCAAGTTCGATTTTTGGTTAAGAGGTCATAGGGGTTCTGGAGTTATGCCCCTTGAAACTTTGAAATTTTGCAAATTTTAGGGTTTCCGACTGATAACTTGTGAACGAAAAACACAAGGTCTTCAAACTTGGTATGTAAGTTGTTTACCACAAAACTCAGGCCAAGTGTGATTTTGAGTTCAGTGGTACACATAGTTCTGGAGTTACGTAGAAATTTTGTGAAACGTGGCGTGGTATCATGTACATGTAATGCACCATTACTATTTTTCCAAAAAGTGTAACAGATAGAGGTCAAGTGTAAGTTGCAAAAATGTTCAGCATATCAAGCTCTACCCACCCTGAAATTTTGAAGAAAATCCAAAACCCTTGTAGGAGTTATTGCCCTTTTTTCACCGAATTTTTAAAACTTTCATATTTTTCGTCTTTTATTTCAGAACTATAGAAGATGAAGGTTAAGTGTAGAAGGATGAAATGTTTTCCATGCTGTGGCGACTTCAAAACTGGTGTTGAAAATAGTTCGTTGACCACCATTTTCAAAATGGCTGCCAAAAAAGAGGCGGGAAAATTCAACATTGTCTGATTTCAATGAAATTTGGTTTCCAAATAGGTATTGATGTCAACACTTCAAAACTGATGTTAAAAATTGTTCGTTGACCCCCATTTTCAAAATGGCCGCCAACATAGGCGAAAAAATTCAACATTATCTGACTTCAATAAAATTTGGTCTCCAATTGGATATTGATGTTGCAACTTCAAAACCGGTGTTGAAAATTGTTTGTTGACTGCCATTTTCTGCCAAAAAAGGCAGAAAAATTCAACATTGTCCGACTTCAATGAAATTTGGTTTCCAAATAGATATTGATGTCGTAACTTAATTATGGTGTTAAAAATTGTTGTTGACCGCCATTTACAAAATGATGTCTCGACTTTGAAACTGGTGTCAAAAGTGGTCCTCAGCAATAACGTTTTTGTCCCCCNAGATATTGGTGGTGTTCCAGCTACCAAAATTGGAGAAACTGAAGTTCAATTGTATAACTTACAATGTTAGCTTGATTGTGGCAAATGAAAGCCAGGTGAGCGATACAGGCTCTTGGGAGCCTCTAGTTATCAATTTAAATGTTCTAAGTAACTTAAACTCATATACAAACGATTGTGCTCCAACCGAATTAGAATTTCTCCAACCAATTAGGTTGGACCCCCTGTATAAGAAATAAAAGTAATTTTGGATGAGTTTATTGATGTTGAACACAGCCTTTCACTCACAAATTAAGGTTCTTTGGACTTTATTTAGTTTGTGAGTGAGTTGTCTGCGTTTACACATTTATAAACTCCTCCAAAATTAATTTTATTCCTATAATATATTCTAGCTCCAATAATGTAATTCTTATGGGGTATAAGCTGGATAGACCTTTTAAGTGGGAAATTGGATTGAGGCAAAAAGAGCACCTGAAAACATTGTTCAGGTGCTCTTTTTTGCCATGATCCAATTTCCCGTTTAAAAGGCCTATCCAGCTTAACAAAAAAGATGTCCAGCATGAAGCTGGAACTACTGAAAAAGGAGCCAGTGAAACGGGAAAGGTAGCCTCTTTAAGAGTCTGTGCAAAATATTTTCCTGCTCTGGAAACGGGAAAGTGAAGAAAATTGATTGGATTTCGGGAAAGGCACCCCAATGATTGATAAAACACTTAATTTGGAACTCTTCCTAATGTTTGTCACTAAATACAGTGTTAGGTAATTGTTTATACAGACGCATTGTCATTTATAAATTGTCTATACTTAATTATACCTGATATTTCATTCAATATTTACAATAATTTCAGGATAAAATTAATTTTTTTTGAAATTTCTGTTCAGTTTAAATTAAAATTGTAGGATTTGGTTATTCAAATTAAAAAACTCATAGTCACACACATTTGTTGTTACTGATTTTCCAATAGGATTACCTAGGGGTTTCCTATATATTGGTAATCTATACATGTATGTCTCTGTATAAATACGTTTAAATCCAAACTTATTATATAATTACATGTATATCGAACTAACAGCAAATATACAATCATGGTAATGCAGCCATGTTGGATAGGGGCAAATTTTCAGAAAAGAGATAGAAATGGTTAAAAAAATAGCGAAACTATCATGGTTATAGAACTTTTGCTTTGACAATAACACACACATACATGTACTCTCCTGTACCTTTATACTAAGCCAGTATTAGGGAAAAGCAGCATAAAGAGTGATTGTAAAATATTTTCTTGCAAATAGACCATTTGCCAATTTAAGCGGATTTCCCAAATTTGACCTCACATTTTACAAATTTATGCAAAGGGAAACAACTCTAGACCAGACAAACACTAGTGGTTTCCAATGAACGTTAACTAACGTTGACCTGTGTGGTTTCCAAACTTCATATTTGGTGAACTTTATCAAAATAATATGACTTTTTATGTGTCTGTTTGTTTTGTTTTATGTCTCAATAGATTTCATATGCCAGAATGTCGATTTATAAGGGTTTCTTCTTGTTTGGTGTCACGTGGTGTTGATTGAGTGAAAATTTTATAAAGAATGGAAACAAAAGTCGGTAATTGGCAAATCACCTATTAGAAGAGTCTTAGAAGCACTGAAATTGCTAAGCACATGCTGAACAGTTTCATTAGCCCCATTCCAAGAATTAAATTCACTGACATGTCCATGAAATTGATAAATTAGATTTAGAAATATTTGAAGAATTTCAGGAAAGGTCACCCCACTCTCCACTGAGACCCTTATATCAAATAAGGGACCATATGATTTATTGGAATATGTTACAATGGTAAAAAACTAATGAGCTTTGATTCTTTTTTGCAGTTGAAGCAATACTTTTTTTATTATTAGTTTCATATTAATAGTATTAAGTCTTTTATTCTGGAAATGTATATGAACTGTTTCTTGAAACTCAATTGATTTTTCTCATCTTTTCTTCTTCACAACTCAGAAAATATTTTTCTAAAACTTCCACAACTTGCTTTTTAGCTCACATGGCCTTCCCACTTTAACGGTAAACCCCATTTAGACTCTCCCAGTATTGTTTCAATACTTGTGCAATATGTTATTAAAAAAAAACAAACAAACAAAAGGAAATGTTCTCAGAGACAGGCTATAACAAAACCATGAAACTACAGAAATGTTGACAATATTAGGGTACCAGCAATGAGAAATATTTGCACATTATCTCCCTTTACTTTGTTAGCTATATATAGACAACAGAGAGATAATTTTATTATAACATATCAATTACCCCAAGACTCAAATTATCTCCCCTTTGACTATAGATGGCATCATTTTCTCACAATTTTTCATTATAATAAAATTTGAAATTAACAAATTGCACCTACTCAAACCAAGTAATATTTGGCATGCTTAAAGTGTGATGCAAGATTAAAAATATTTTAAAAAATAGAAAATTCTAACCTTCAGGATTTTTTAATTCAAGTTCATATCAACAAAACCAAGAGGTCCTCTGAAAACAGGAAATTTTACCTTTTTGCACTTGACCAAATCACTTCCGGACATCAAATTCTACATCATATTATTTTTAAAAAAAAGTTCTTCAACGTATCGATTTTGAATTAATCCATAAAAACATACCAAAAAAAAAAAGAAGCAAGTACAGAAAAAAATGCAGAAAAAAACTAAATACAGTGAAAGTACTATTGTTTGTTGGGTTCCAATTTTCATGGATTTTGTGGTTCACTTAAACCACAAAATTACCAGTAAACTATATATTTTGACATGCTGAAAATATAAGATTAAATATTTTGAAAGGAGAAATTCTGTAGCACACTTACACCAGAAGAGGATTATGTCATCAAACCAAGTTGAGACTTTTGGCCCCCAGAGAGAACTTTATTTCTCAGTGTATTCAACATTTACAGTTTTTTTCTGTATTTAATATAGTTTTCACATTAATTATATTTATTTATCAAATTTTAATGTACATGTATGTTTATCAGTTGTATTTGACAATCATGTCAATAGTAAATTATCCTTCTAGGGTAAAACAAAAAGTGATTATGTTGAAAATATTAAGTTATATTCTCATTCTAGATGGAATGATTTGTTTCCTGTTCATAGTAAGAATGTTGGTCAATCCAATAAATAAAGTATGTCTATGAAGATGGGGGAAGAGTCAGTTACAGTAATGCAGAATTTAGAGAACGAGGAGTTAAGTCTGTCAACAGCTGATCTTAGTACCATCATTCAGGTTCCAGCAATAGAGCCGTTTATATTAACTGACGAAAATATTGATTCATTAGATGTTGGAGAAATTCATTCTGACCTTTTGGATAATTTGGATGACATGGAACTTCATCTTGAATGTGATGATGATAAGAACTATGACTTATCTAGTATCCATAACCAGGAGACAAGCCACATGCCCACAGCTCTAGTTGGCAATAATGTTGTTTTAAGAATATCATTTTCAAATAACCAGAGTATAAAACAAGAAACAGATCTGAAAAGTAAATTTTCTTGTACAATTTGTGCTGAAAGCTTTCGAACTGAAACTAAATTTTGTAGACATATGTTGAGTCATCATCAGATAGCATATCCATTTTACTGTGAGTCTTGTAACTATGCAGCGCCAAGCAGGAGATTACTTATGAAACATCAAAATAGATGCCACATAAAAAAAGAAAAAGTTGAAAAATCTGGCAAAACAGAGTCAGAGGAATTGTCCCATGATCCAGCTGATCAAACTATAAATACAAGAGACGAAATCATAAATGATGAAACATTGACAGAAAAAGTTGATCCACCTAAGAGGGACACTAGTGTTGCTGAATCTGTATTCAAATGTGAACAATGTGATTATATTTGTAGGCAAAAACGAAGTCTAAATTTACATTATAAAACACATGCTAATGAATATGACTTCCAGTGCAGTGAATGTAAGAAAAGCTTTGTTTCATCAGTTGCATTGAAAAGACATGGTAAAACTCATCTGCAGATACGGCAGTTTGTTTGTAGGCATGAAAACTGTCACAAAAGCTTCAAGATCCGTGGGGCTTTAACTGACCATGAAAAATATGTTCATGGAAAAAATCAAAATAATCAAACCAAAGGGAGTGATACATCACAGAATTGTAACAAAGGAGATAAAACTTGTAAATTAAGGAGAAAATTTAAGTGTGCCTATGAAGGTTGTGAAAAATCCTTTCGTGATTCTTATAATTTAAGAACACATATGGCAGTACATAGTGGTGTGAAAAGACTCAAGTGTTTACATTGTGATTTTTTGTGTGTTCAGCAAAATTCTTTAAACTTGCATGTTAAATCGAAACACAGAACCAGTTTATAATTTTGCTATATTAGTTATAACAAGAAATTAAGAAATGCCAATGTATTTCTTTTATGCCTGGTCTTCTACATCTTTCATAATGATTGCCATTATTTCATTTCAAAATGTATACAGATAAATGTCTATACATTACAAATGGGGTGAATGTAAATAAGACAGCAACCCTACAACAATCTCCAAAAGAAGAAGTAGCCAACAAAAGGTACAGACTCACACTGCAAAAGTTGCTCTTAAGCTTACCGAAAAAGGGAAATCAATTCATTCCCCTTTGCTTCTATCACTGGGAGAATATATAAATAACAAAATACTGAAGTGACTGTAAATTTAATTTCTGCATATGCGCATTTCGACAACTTATGTCTCTTCAGTTCAGATTAAATCAAACCATTTGGAAATCCATAAACCAAAATGTTTGTAAAAGCTAATAGAAAACAAAATACTAATAAGATCTGAAAGGCAAGCCAAAATAAATGAAGTAAACAAAGAAACTAGAAAATTTACATGATATGGCCAATTAACAGATAACTAACTAAAGGGAATTGATTAACTGCTATAACTGAATGTCAGAATCTTTCATTGGTAAGGTTGCAAAAGGTAAGAATTCATGTACTCAGGAGCCAAATTCAAGTTCTCACCTTAGGTGTCCTGATACAGTACTCTCACTGGTGTTTGATTATTTATCTCCCCAACTGAAAAAATAGTGCTGACACTTTAAATTTGAATTATTCCCCCCTTTCACAATAGCACATGTTGCCCAATGTTTATGCCTTAAAAAATATGAAATTGTGGTATGCCTGGTAATACTGTATATTTGTACTATAACTAATCCGAGATTCTGATTATCGCAAAATATTCAACGAATGATCAAATAATGCAGTAATTCACGAATGCGCGCAGCGCATGAGTGAATTACAGCGTTTTCGGCGATCATGAGTTGAATATTTTTGATAATCAGAATCTGGGATTAGTTATTGTTTTTATTATATAGATCTTCTCACACATATAGCCGTTTAATTTCAGATTCATTGCATGAACTACGTTTTCTATGTTAATCCGCTGCGACGTTTACTTGACAACAAACGTTGACAATGTCCATTGTGACGTCACATCCGAGAGTGAAATTATGGAAAATAATTTCACAGTTAATTATCACTTTTATTTCACTGAGAAATTTCAATCTTTCACTGCAATCTATATAATAATAATTTATATTATTAGGAGTT
>MJUU01013604.1:22717-37283 GCA_002080025.1 Modiolus philippinarum | reverse complement strand
TTGCAAAAATGTTCAGCATGTTAAGATCTACCCACATGGATATTTTGAAGAAAATCCAAGTACCTATATATGAGTTGTGGTCCTTTATTGGTCAAATTTTTCGTGATTTTTTACTTTTTGTCCTATATTTCAAAAACGCTTTGAGATAGAGGTCAAGTTTAAATTGCAAAAATGTTCAGCATGTTAAGGACTATATTTTATTGAACACATTCAAGTTTTCCGACTGCTTCCAAGATGGCCGCCAGCGGGGAACTTAGTTTACCATTTGACCTGATGGGAAAATTCATACAAAGAATTTCTTCTTGAGAACCACGGAATGGATTTGAACCAAACTGGACATGAATGATGCCTATGAAGTGCTGACCAAGTGTTGTTACTTTGGTGCCGATCCATCATCCAACATGGCCGCCAGCGGGGATCTTAATTTTAACATTGGACCCTATGGGAAATGCATACAAAGAACTTCTACTTTAGAACCACTGAATGGATTTGAACCAAACTTGGCATGAATGATGTTTATGAGGTGCTGACCAAGTGTTATTACTTTGGTGCAAATCTGTCATCTTACATGACCGACAGCATTGGACCCCACGGGAAATGCACACAAAGATCTTCTAGAGAACTGCTGAATGGATTTAAATCAAACATGACATGAATGATGCCTGCCAGGTGCTGACCAAGTGTCACCAGCTGTGAACTTAATTTAACAAAAGATCTTCTAGAGAACTGCTTAATAGATTTAATCCAAACTTTGCTTATGAGAAGCTGACCAAGTGTTGTTACTTCAGTTCTGATCCATTATCCAACATGGCTGCCAGCAATGAATTGGACCCTAAGGGGAAATGCATACAAATATATCATGGAAAACCATTGAATGGATTCAATTTAAACATTGCATAAATGAAACTTGTGAGATTTGACCAAGCTTGTTACTTTGGTGCTGATCCGTCTTCCGACATGGCCACCAGTAGCAAAACTTAGTTTAACATTGGACCCAGTGGGAAATTCATAAAAAGATCTTCTCCTCTGAAACTGCTTGAACAATTTCAGTAGAATTTTGATATGATAGTCCTTATGTGACCCTCTTTAAAAGTGTTATGTTAAATAGCTGCCAGCAGGGAACGTAGATTTACATAGGCCCCTTAAGTTTGGAAACTGCATTCAAAAATCTTCTCTGAAAATGCTTGAACAATTTTAATTAAATTTTATAAAAAGTTTCTGATTTTTATGTATATTCACCACCAAAGATGGACCATCAATTGGGAATTATAGTGCTGCAGGACCCAGGTGAGCGATTCAGGCCATTGAGAGCCTCTTGTTTGCAAATAACTCGAAAATCATTACAGATATCAAAAATCTGACGTTGAAAAAATTATCAGCATGGCAAGATATACCTGTCCTGCAATTTTGAAGAAATTCCGAAAACCCGTCTAGGAGTTATTGCCCCTTTTCCTTAAAATTTTCAAAATTTTAACTTTATTAATTTTTTATTAGAAAAACTATAAGATATAGAAGTCAACCTTAAATTGCAAAAATGTTCAGCATGTCAGGATCTACCCACCTGAAAATTTTGATGAAAATCTGAATATGCATATAGGAGTTATTGCCCTTTATTGGTCAATTTTTCGAAATTTTGTTACATTTGTCTCATTTTTCAAAAATGCTTTGAAATAGAGGTCAATACTGTAGAGCAAAAGTGTTTATCTTATTAAGTAGTACAATTTCCACATCTTCTTGACAGGTTTACGTCTCATCAACGTTGGCCGCTACGGGGAAAATAGATTAACATAGGACCCCTATGGGAAAATGTTTTAAACTGTTCATTCCTGAAAACCGTTTCATACATCAAGTTGATATTAATTGGGCATGGTGCCATGATGGCCATCAAACAAATATATGGTTTTAGTGCTAATCTTAAATCCAAGATGGCCACTCTTGCAGATCTTAGTTTCACATTGGACCCTATGGGGAAATGTTTTGAATTGCTAAATTCTTGAAAACCATTTCATATATCAAGTTGATTAACAAGACTTGGTAGCATGATGGTCATCTACCAAATTTTATATATTTGTACAATTCACAAATCAATCCAAAATGACTACCAGCAAGCACCATAGTTTACATAGGACCCTATGGGAAAATGTTGTAAATTGTAAATTCTTGAAAACCATTTCACTCATCAAGGTGATATCAATTAGGCATGATCACATGATGGTCCTGTAACAAATGTATGATTTAAGTACCGATCATAAATCCAAGATGGCCGCCAATGCAGATTTTAGTTTAACATTTCTACCAAATTTTATATAAATGTACTAATCAGAAATAAAAGATTGCCGCTACCGGGAAATGCCATTTTGGAAAATGGTATTAGTTGTTTATTCTAGAAAATGTTCATAATTGATATTAACTCGGCATTTTAACATGATAGTAATGATTTTACTACCAACCGACTGTCACCTCAGATCACTGATTTAGCCGTGTTGGAATAGCCGCCAGGTGAGCAAGATAGGCTCACATGTGAGCCTCTGGTTCTGTAAGTAATATTGACACTGGCCTTCTGAGCCCAAATCTTAACGCATGGCTTCCATAAATGCAAGTTATATTCAGATTCAGTAAGCCACCATGAACTTACCTTTGGAAACCAATTTCTGGCCGAATTCATATTTTTATGTCGACATTTGTGACCTAAACATTTGACTTTCTGAGCCATGAATCTTTACATCGAATGCTGGCATCTGTGTACACTTTATCTTTTCCATAATGACTTTCTGAATTAATGCTACCCAAACCCAATTTTTTGTACCGAATTTTTATACCTCCCACAAACAAAGTTTCGGGATATATTGGAATCACCCTGTCCATCCGTCCCCCTGTCTGCCCGTCTGTCCATGTACCCTGCATGTTCTCCTAAACTTCTGCACAGTTATAGTATACCACCTGAAGATGTGCAGATGAGTCCATAAAAAAGATTCCCCGTGCTTGAGGTGTATGGTCTTTTTACTTTGTCACTTATGGAGCACAATCAACTCGATGAGTGCCCTGTGATCGTTTATATGTTGTATTGTGTATTTGTCCCTTTGTCGGGAAACGCCGTGATGACAGTGTTCGTAAAAGTACTTTGCCTGATATGTTATGTTTTTGACAACCCCGCATCCTTGACAAAATAGATACAGTTAGACTTTAGCAAGTGAATTCCGCTCAAACCAGTGCTAGGGGGCGTCTTGGAGTTACTATGAGGTAGACGTATTTGCTCTTTGTTGAAGGCCTCGTGGTGACTTCAAGATAAATAACAACAATGAAAGCGTTGTTTCATTTGCCTAATTTTACCATATATTAATAGGGATTTTGTCCAATGTGCATTCATTCCATGTCATTTTATTTGTTCATTTATGCAATAACAACTCGGTATCGCAAGTATAATAGTCATTTTGGTGAAAATGGCTTGTGTTAGGATGCTATTTAAACAAATGTCTTCCCTTTCTTTGAAGTCTTAGACAAGTTGTCTTCCTGAACAATACTTCAAGACGCCATTCTGTTTTGGATCCTTTTACAAGCCATTTCCATTAAATGAAATTTAAACTTGCGATACCGAACTGTTATTGCATTATTTGCATTATATAAGCTATAAGACTTTGGGTAAAAGAGTAAAGAGGGATGTCCATTGGGACATATTCCTCATAACACCGATTTAGCCCACCATTTCTTTTGAAATGCCCGTACCAAGTCAAGAAAATTGCTGTCTACAATTTTCCGTTTTTTCCACCTGTTTTGTCTTTTTGCCCCTTTGACTTTGGCTCTTGACAATTCTGTTCGTTAAGTTTGTTATTATCCCTCTTTTCTAGTAGAGTGATATTTTTTCTGCATCTTCAGGATAAAGGGGCTAAATAAAAATAGAGATTTTATGATATTAGATATTTATTTTAACAGAAAAATAACAATATCTCAAAGCTGGGAAGCTATGATCAATGTTATACGACATGTATAAGACTTCAATGTAGCAACAAATGCATTTTAATGCATACATAGACCAAAGTTAACATTTTTATCAAGGTATCACAACTCTTGCAATATTGACTTGAATACAACCATGAACAATGAAATTTAGGTCAAGAAAATTAGTTGTCAGACTATTATGTACGCTCTTGGATCTACAAACAGACCAAACATAACCAATATTTAGGTGTTACAGTTCGATAAGAGTTCGATAAGAAACGGGTATAAATGAAACAGTAGTCTTACATAGTCCCCCCGACATATTTATCAATATTGTTTGGTTAGGGCTCTGGACTTCAACACAACAGATGACTGAGCTCAAATTTAAATGTATGCAGTTTTTAGGGACACTTCGAGGTAAGAAACGCTAAGTTGTGTTTGTCAGAGATAGACGAGTTTAAAGAAATAATGTGAAATTATAGCCATATTTCAACCAGTTATTTCGAATTTTTCCTCCCAACCTTCTCGGATATTGTCAAAGGTCGAAACAACTTATCGTTATAACTCCAATGTAGTGATATATTTTACTACGTGTTGCTTATTTAAGGCGGATTTCACGGATGATTAACTTATTTTATTTGCAATTCTTCATATCAATATTCCTTTAGTAACACCTATAAAACTCCTTCTAAACTCATTTCTTTTGTCTGCTAATCAATTACTCAACTTTCTATAGAATTAAGAGATAACCATACTGTATTTTAGGATCTGAGGGGGTAAATCGTAGATTTTACTGTCGCAAACTGAGTTTTAGGGCGACGCGTTAGCGGAGCCGGAAAACGGATGTTTGCGACAGTAAAATCTTAGATTTACCCCTGAAGATCCTAAAATACAGTTTGGTTATCTCTATTCTAATGCAAACCTCAATAAAAACGTTTAAAAACCGATTTTCAAATCACAGGAAGTTTGGTATGCGTCTGCGCCATTATGTTGCTATTTGTTCCGACGGTAAATCGTGGATTTTACCCCCTCAAAATTCTGATGTCGTCCAATCAAAATTAGCGTTACAAACATAAGTGCATTAGAATTCTATTGTATACCAATTTGTACTGCCTGAAGGGGTTTACCTTGATACTCCAGTGATGACAAATTGGTATACAATAGAATTCTATAGAAAGTTGAGTAATTTATTAGCAGACAAAAGACAGGAGTTTGGAAGGAGTTTTATAGGTGTTACTGGAGGAATATTGGTATGTTCATTGAAGGATTGCAAATAAAATACGTTAATCATCTGGGAAATCTGCCATAAATAATTTGTAGAATAACATACAATTCCTCACTTCAACAATTCATGGAACTTAATGTTTTAGACCAAGTTTAATTAATTATTGGTGTGCTATGAAGTTAATGAATTATTGCTTTCAAAAATGAAAGACAATACTTCCAAATGAAACAGAAACTGCAGGTAGCAAAAAATACCAAGCTGACATCCCTAGTGCTTTTAAATCAGCTTAAGAAAATGCAGAATTAATGCCATTTGGTATATCTGTTGTTGGTCGATGAACAAAAAAAAAACCGACTTTTGATTTTAGATTTTGTTATCATCATAGCTCAAACTCTCTGAAATTACCAAAAACCCCTTAAATAGCAATAATAGTTAGTTCAATATGACCTACAAAGTTAGACCGAGATCAAAGGGTCAAAATTCTAGCAACAATAAGTCTTTTTGAAATTAGCATCAAAAGTTATATGTTTAGAAATAAAGATAAAAGACATTGCGGCATTATTGAGAACATAATGAGCCAAACTAAAGGGAAATACATAGCAATTGTTCCACAGAACACTGATCTAGTTCCATTTCTTATTAGACTATTAAATATGAAAGAGATTTTAATGTACTGCAATGAACTAAGACAGCTGAATATGTCTTTGATGGAAGAAAATGTTGGAGTGAACCATGCAGTAATTGAATTTACAAAAATACAAGAAAAAACACGTAATGTTCATCTTATTTTCATTTCTACAAATTTCATCGAATACTGTTTTCTTTTCAGAGGATACCACTCAACACCGGTACCCTCCATACTTGGTTGTCCAAAGGATTCTCCAGTGTTTCTTTTGCCATAGGGTCCATACCTTAAATACTGTCCATTCAAGTTAGAACTGCAAATAAATACCATACAAGTTTTATTATCTAGACACATTTACTAGACTCTCATACAAACCTCACACTATATGTATATATATGCAAAGCAGCTTCTTTTTTTTACTTTGAAAAGTAAGTACTATTTAGTAGATCTTATTTAAATTATACCATAACATGACAATAAAGGCAATTAACTGCAAAACAAAACAAATCTACAATTTCTTTGCTTTATCTTTGATGTCTTGGCCATAAAAAATGATCCTCAAAACATTCCATGTGACTGAATGACATGTGCACCTGATCTTACCCATGGTTTTAAATTTGGTCCCTGTTGTTCATCTGGATATGTGTCTCCATTTTACTTAAGTAATGTCTTTATTTCTTGGCGTTTCCGATGTTGCCATTGTCTTTGGATTATTCCTTTTTTGACCAGACCGTCAGGTTCTTACTTCCTTACTTACCTGTAACACGAACTAAACCACCATCCCGACTTAAGTAAACTGCTACAGTGCTGGAAGCTGATATCGTTGTCTCTATCCGGCGTACTGAAAGCCATGTTGTTATGAGCAAGCATGTATGACGAAGGGTAGTTTAAGGAATCGCCTGTAAAATATAGGTATAAGCATTGAACCCAAATATGACGAAAGAAATGAAGATTTGAAATAGAATTTTCAATAATTTGATCAATTTTCAGAATCTTAAATTGAATATCCCTTCGTCGTAAATACTCCACTCTTGACAGTTTATCAGAAAACCTTACTTATCCCACCAATACAATGGAATATAAGTAGGGTTTTCAGTGAATTAGATTACTAGAAATAACACTTCCTTGTTAGCATCCTTTTGCATCAAAGTGAATATTGAATAACAAAATACCCAAGCCACTGTAAATCGGCTATTTCGACATCTCGTGTCTCATCTGTACAGATAAAATCAAAACATTGGAAATCAAGAAAGCGAAAGGTGTACAAAAGCTGATAGAGAACAAATAATCAGAAAGATCTTAATAGAAAGCTAAACTCAGCTAAGGACAGATGTTTGCATGAGGGAGATACTCCTTATAAGCTAGATTATTGTAAGTTTCCGAAAAATCGGTTTTCGGGCCAGCACCGAAGTACTGGTATACTGGGCTTGTGAATACCCTCGGGGACTTACAGTCCACCAGCAGTGGCATCGACCCAGTGGTAATAAATTACAAAATACCGAAGTTACTGTAAATTTACTTTCTTCATATGGTCATTTCGACAACTCATGTCTTATCAGTGCAGATAAAATCAAAACACTGGAAATCAAGAAATAAAAAACAGTCCATAAAACAAAGATTCTTCTCAGGGTCGTAAAGATGAACTACTAAACCTCTTTCTAAGCTGCAAATTACCTTCTCACCACAGTCAGAGATAGCCTGAAAAAAGAACTGTAATAACACTTACTCAAATAGCGTGAATCAAATATGTATTCTGAAAAAAAAATCCAAAGATCTCCTTTAACATCTATCCTCGAACAGTCTCATCCATTGACAAAAGCATTCAAACCTTTGAATTTTGTACTCTTTATGCAACTTGTAAAATAAACTGTAAACATTAATTTCTGATATATTAATGTTTCTGCACTAAAATAGAGAACAAAGACACGGGTTGTCGTAGTAGAAAAAAAAACAAAACTTTTTTTGTTAAGAACACCTAGTCAAACAAGAAGCACATTGAGAATGGCGTAATTAAGATTTTGTTTTGATTTGGAGGTCACGTTTCCAACAGACAATTAGAATTCTAATGAAAACTTGAGTTTCTACAAGGTGCAAAACAGAGAAAACTCCATAGACGATGTGATTTCTCTAAATGATGAATAATTTCAGAAACATTTAGATCAGATCTATCCCATTGATGACCACTGCCATCGTACTTCAAATTTGTACTTGGATCATTTGTTGTACATTGACGAATTCTAACTGTTATTTTCCATTGTGTATGACCTTACTACCGGTCTACTAGTTCCTATTGTGTAACCAGTTTAGCAATATGAGTAATCTATAGGTGTTTTTTCTTTACCAGCAGGTATTGCTCTACTACAACATATATTGGAAAAAGTTTTTTGAGGATTGCCTTTGTTAGCTAATCAAAACACTCAGGGTCCTTCCAACAATACTATTGTATATCAATCTTTTATGACCTGGAGCGGTTTTACCTTGGTCTGTTGATAAAAGTAGGGACTATATAAAGTTTATATTCAATATAAAAGAATGCACTTGTCTTTATTAAATTATTAAAATTACATTATTCAAAAATATGTATTTCAATGTAAATATAAGGAATTTGAATTGGTTGTAATTTTTTCCTTCATTAATTGAATAGATGTTTCTCTAATTTCTATCAAATTTAAACACCTACTGATAGATTAGTTATCAAAACAATAACTAACATGTGGGTAGATTTGTTCTCAGTTGGCGATTGGTCAATCATGTAAATGTTTCGTGTCAGTTTCTATAAATACTGCTACCGGATGTTGATGAAATTGACACCTGCATCATTGTCCAGCGAAATGGTTTTTGCATTGTTATGACTAAGATTACTTAATTCATTTGTAATACTTTTATTAAAAAATATTTCACTCAACATTCCTTTAATGAATGGCGCAATGATACACATAGCAACGATGGCAGCAACAAAACGGCGGCATATTTGATAAATTCGGTAGAAATTAGAGAAACAATCTCTATCATAGAAATTTCCTGTTTTTATTAGCTCACCTGGCCAAAGGCCATGTGAGCTTTTGCCATCACTCGGCGTCCGTCGTCCGTCCATCGTCCGTCCGTCCGTCCGTCCGTTAACTTCTATTCAAAGATCTTCTCCTCTTAAACTTCTGGGCCAATACTAACCAAACTCGGCCTGAATCATCACCAGGGTATGCTCTTTCAAGTTTGTGATTTTTATGTCCGTAGACCAAACAATAAGGCTGCTGTTACTAAAAATAGAACATAGGGGTAAATTGCTGTTTTTTGCAAATTACTCAAAAACCATTACAAATATCAAAATTCTGACAAGGCTAAAAATTATCAGCATGATGAGATCTACCTGCCCTGCAATTTAGGAGAATATTCGTTTACCCGTCTTGTAGTTATTGCCCATTTTCCGTAAAATTTTCAGTTTTTCATTACTTCTGGTCTTATATATTGAAATTGATAGAAGATAGAAGTGAAGTTTGTATAACAAAAATGGTCAGCATAGTAAGATCTACATGTCCTGCAATTTTGAAGAAGATTTGACAACCCGCATAGGAGTTATTTCCGCTTTTTCTTTGAATTTTCACAATTTTTGTACGTTTTTACTTTTATTTCAAAAACTGTTTGAAATAAAGGTTAAATGTGAATTGCAAAAGTGTTGAGGTTTTCCAGAACTACAATTTCTACATATGTCTAGCAGGTTCGCATCTTATCCAAGATAGCCACCAGCGGGGAAGATAGTTTAACATAGGACCCTATGGGAAATGCATTCAAAGATCTTCTCCTCTGAAACCACTGAGCCAATGGAGACCAAATTTTGTCACAATAGTCCTTGGGTGGTCCCCTTTGAAGTTTGTGATTTTTGCGTTTGTACCTCATCCAAGATGGCTGCCAGCGTGGAGCACAGTTAACATAGGGGCCCTATGGGAAATGCATTCAAATGTCTTCTCCTCTGAAGCCACTGAGCCAATTGGAACCAAACTTGGTTACAACAGTCTTTAGATGCTTTCCTTCAAAGTTTGTGATTTTTATATTCATACCTCATTCAAGATGGCCGCCAGCAGGGAACATAGTTTAATATAGGGACCCTATGGGAAATGCATCCAAAGATCTTCTCTTCTGAAACTACCAAGTCAAATGAACCAAACTTGGTCACAATAGTCCTTGTTAGGTCCCCTTTAAAGTTTGTGATTTTTACGTTCTTACCTCATCCAAGATGGCCGCCAGCGTTGAACATAGTTTAACATAGGGACTCTATGGGAAATGCATTCAATTGTCTTCCCCTCTGAACCTACTGAGCCAATTGGAACCAAACTTGGTTACAATTGTCTTTGGGTGATCCCTTCCAAAGTTTGTGATTTTTAGTTTGTACCTCATCCAAGAATGAAAATGTAACATCTGCTGAACTGATTTATAGTATGAATGGGTGGTCTATAGGTGACAATGAATGAAACCAGTGACCAGGTGAGCCATACAGGCTCATGTGAGCCTCTAGTCAAAATTCTAACCACTTGTAAAATATTGAGGCTTCATTCCGTGTATAGCACTCAGTAGATGTCCTTGGTACTGGTTTTGACCACCTATTCCGATATCTTTGGTAATGAGTACTTCTTTTTTTACTACTTTTGGCTTATGGCTTTCCCTATTATTTGATTCAAATGAGGCTGGTGAGAGGTAACTCCATGAAAAACGTGTACAACAAAGCGAAATTTACTGTTTTTATGCAACTTTGGTATTTTTGTATTTTAAATCATTGGGCCGATGCCACTGCTGGTGGACCAGAGGTCACCCAGGGTATTGACCAGCCCGATAGTCAGACTTGTCTGACATGAAAATTTTAACTTGCGTTTTATAAAAATTTCCTGATTTTATCAAAATTCTAACCACTTGTAAAATACTGAGCTTCATTTCGTGTATAGCACTTGGTAGATGCCCTTGGTACTGGTTTTGACCACCTATTCCTAGTACTGGTTTTGGCTTCCTGTTTCGATATCTTTTGTAATAAGTACTTCTTGTTCGACTATGTTTGGCTTATGGCTTTCCATATTACTAGTATTTGATTCAAATGCTGCTGATGACAGGTTACTCCCTGAAACACGTGTACAGCATAACGAATTTACTGTTTTTATGTAACTTGGGTATTTTTGTATTAAGGATCACTGCATTGTAGCTTACCTAAACTCCAGCATCATCAGTTACATTTAAAAGTTAATGTGATCCTTTAAAGCTTCATGAAACCGACGGTTTTGCCTTTTTATAGTGCACTTTAAATTCTTCGTACTAAGGAACACATCCACAGGCAATGAAGATGAAGTTTGAATAACTAGCAAGGGAAGTATCAATAAATAAATAAATTACTAGTAACATTCAACCACTATATTCATTTGACTGGACACCGGAATGCAGTGTGACATGTGACATTAAGTGAAGTAAGTCATTCTAATTTTTTTCAAAGTCATCTTGTGATACTCATGTATCTGTGGAATCTTATTTTTTGAAACATGTGTTTTCATGGCCTTTTTTGTTCCGTCTTAAACTACGTGTTTCTGAAGTCTTTATATAATTTTTACCTTTGATGTTGGAATTTCATCTAAACTTGTTGATTTGTATTTAATTCCTTTACTAATTTCAAGAAGTGAAGGGGATGGGTTGGGGGCTTGTATGATACGTGGTCGCGTCTGGTAAGGTAGAATGGTTAAAGCCCACTCCTGCTTGCTGACATGTTCCATATGAACCATATTGGTATGCAAAAATAAAACGGATAACAGGAAACACCAACAATGGCTGAGAATTATAATTACATGCAACAATCTGCCAGGGAACTACACAGGAAAAACATGAATGAGACAAAAGACAAACGTAGACAACGATAGGAACTCGGGACAGCCGGACCTGGTACCGGCACTAGCAAAAGCCAGCGGTAGGGATAAACCGGTTTATGGTATTTATGTAGCATTTTGGGATGACGCTTGTAATCCATGCTTCGGATGCTGTCTGTGACCTACATTTTACTCATAAGCGACTTGGTTAGGTATAATGGTTAAAGTCCATTCCTGCTTACTGACATGACCCACATCAATATTGGTGTGTATGATTTTTCGATGACGGCAACAATGCATACTTGGGATGCTGTCTGTGACCTTCATTTTACGCATGAGCGACTTGGTTCGTTAGAATGGTTAAAGTCTATTCACGAGTACTGACATGTCCCTCATATTTGTGTGCTTGATGCATTTTGGGATGAAAACAACAATGCATGCTGGAATATATAAACGGAATGGTCGCCAGTTTTATAACGTACGAACCTTCGGGGAATGTATTAAATGATCTTCTCCTCTGAAACCATTGGGCCAATTGGAACCAAACTTGTTCATAATAGGTCTTGGGTGGTCCCTTCTTAAGAGTGTGCTTTTTATATTCTTAGCCTCTTCAAGATGGTCGCCATTGAGCATGGCTCTTTAGATCACAATAGATCTTTGGTGGTCCCCTTCAAAGTTTGTAATTTTTTATGTNAAAAAAAAAAAAAAAAAAAAAAAAGAAAAAAAAACATTTTAGGATTGATACATTCAGAGCTCTTCTCGGATCGGAAACCACTTTACCAATACTCACAATAGCATATGGGTGGCCCATTAAAACAAATTGTGTTGAAGACGTTCATACCTCATCCACAGTAGCAACATAACATTTGACGGATTGCCTCTGGGATAAACAAATATCATTGTCCGGGTGAGCGATACGGGCTATTAACTGCCTCTTGTTATTTATATGCATGCAGATCAAGGACCATAATATGCAAAATTTGTCAGGTCAACGGTTAAGATCACAGAGGTCAGACGTAAACGGACTTTTTGGGGCATATCTATTATTTCACAAACTCATTTTGTGCATCCATATAGTTTAATATGTCTGGTAGTGCAATTATCATTTCTGGCTTTCCCTGCAAACTTGGTTTGTTCGCAAATCCAGACTTAAAGTAATCTATAGTACCGTGGATCTCGTGAGAAAAGCCGGAAAGATGGCGAATCTGTTTTACCATCTCGAAGTATCTGTTGTAGTCTATCAGCTGAAAACGAAAAGGCCTCTATTTTCAAAGTTTGCATGATACCCCGGTAGACAACATTTTCTTTCCATTTTTCAATAGTTTAGGGTTCGAACTAAAAGTTTTGATTTGTTATACTTAAATTATCATGCCGGAAAATAATACAACAATGAGCTTTTATGACCTACTCCATTTACTCAGGAGCTGTTACCTAGTTACGAAATCCATATTTGGTTCGACTTGAGACGTATCGTGAATACTATGTTAATATTATATGAAATAAAGGGCAGGGTCATAAAAATAACATGTTTATATTGGTTATTTACTGATCATTTTCAAATAAATATCAATGTAAAACATCGCTAATTCTAACGACAAAATATGACTATTTTGACGGATATTTAATTAACCATTGTGAATTCTTTTCCAATATAAGCGGCGAAAGTTAGTATATAAGATATAATACACTTACAAATTTTATCACATTTTTCATTGCATCAGGGAAAATAATATTTAGCCATTTATAATAATAAAAAATTGATATGATCAATCCGGAACTTAAATCTTACTCCGATACAAACATGTCAATAGAAATAAATTGCTAAATATAGAATACAAGTCTTACATGTTTAATCGTAATTAGTTCAAAAAGTTATTATCTCACATTCTTTGTATTAAGTTGCTAGATGGATTGTTTAATTAGGTTATTTTGTTGACCAGTAAGGCTTACTATGGACATATTACTTATATATTAAAAGGCCTGTTCTACTCGTCTATGCTTAAAGGTGTGTTCGATTGTTTGTATGCACATGTTGGAATAATCCGCGCGTTTGAAAAGGACTATCTTTATTCCTGCTTTTGTAGATAGATTTTGCTCTGGTCATGTCTGGGTTATTGATATTGTTGATTTAAGTTGTGGTTTCGTTGGTGATCAATTTCTTCTGTTATTTTGTGATTTACCTGTTTTCAAATGGCTTTTGAATAATGAATTTTATTTCTGCTGTATGAGAACAAAGTGTTTTACTGTTGGTTTTTGATGATTGTTTCTATAGTTTGATGTTTTTGTGTTGATTTCATAGTTGTTATGTATTTTTTTTTGGTTGTTTTTATATTTAAATAGATTTCAATCAAGTTTGTTTCTACTAGTTTGCTTTTTGACGTCTTTTACTTTTGAAACCTTTTGTTCTTGCAGATAATGTTGATTTTGATATATTTTTACAATTTTTTATTAGTATCTATCATTGTACTTTTTATACGACTGCAAAAATTGAGGTCGTATAATGATATGGCACTGTCGTTTCCGTCGTTGTCGTCGGCGTTGTTGTCTGTAGACACTTGTTTTTGGTCAATACTTTAAGTTCCAATTGATCAATTCTTATGAAATTCTAACACAATGTTCCTTAGCGCAAACGGAAGGCTGACATAAACATATTTTAGAGCTAATTACCAAGCATCAAAATGAAAACGTGCTTTAGAGGCAAATGTTGACTCGCCTTCTCCTGAGGCGACGGAAATAGAATACCAAAGGAACACTGAAAGGATTGACATGTACAAAAATCGAAGTTAAACGCTCGGCAAAAATCAGAACACAGAAAACAAAGACGTTATACAGCTACAAAGCACAGAATTAAAAAAACTCATTCAAAACCAAGGCACGCACAGTGTGAACTCCCATGAGACTGAGAGTGACATCAGGTGCTCCGGAAGTGTAAGCATGTCCTACTCTGTT
>MJUU01013604.1:7116-21620 GCA_002080025.1 Modiolus philippinarum | reverse complement strand
TTAGGATTGATACATTCAGAGCTCTTCTCGGATCGGAAACCACTTTACCAATACTCACAATAGCATATGGGTGGCCCATTAAAACAAATTGTGTTGAAGACGTTCATACCTCATCCACAGTAGCAACATAACATTTGACGGATTGCCTCTGGGATAAACAAATATCATTGTCCGGGTGAGCGATACGGGCTATTAACTGCCTCTTGTTATTTATATGCATGCAGATCAAGGACCATAATATGCAAAATTTGTCAAGTCAACGGTTAAGATCACAGAGGTCAGAAGTAAACGGACTATTGGGGGCATATCTATCATTTTACAAACTCATTTTGTGCATCCATATAGTTTAATATGTCTGGTAGTGCAATTATCATTTCTGGCTTTCACTGCAAACTTGGTTTGTTCGCAAATCCAGACTTAAAGTAATCTATAGTACCGTGGATCTCGCGAGAAAAGCCGGAAAGATGGCGAATCTGTTTTACCATCTCAAAGTATCTGTTGTGTATATTTGTCTTTTTCACAGTTTCGATTGTTAGCATTTCCAAATATAGTAATTACCTGCGTCACCTCCAGAGTAACGTCCTACTGTTAACCTGTATATGTCTTGTTCGCTTCCAACATGGAATTTATCATAAGTTGCTGTATGATTCACACCATCCCAAGTCATTAACTGAATGTGTAAAGTCATATCTTTCCTTTCAGTCAAAGTATGTAAATTGTCGTTTCCAATCCAAAATTCACGTAAATTATTTCCAAATCCGTTTTTGTACCTCCCCCAATTCTGATTGAAACCTTGAGAACCGTCCATTCTTCTTTGTATCACAATCCATCCCCCATCTTGTAAATCACAGTAGGCATCCAACAATTTTCCTTCAATAAAAAAACAGATATTTTCAAGATATCATAATCAAGGATATCTTTTCACAGGGAAAATGACATTAAAATAGTGCCACATGGTATGACATTTATACACCAAAGGAGAGCAACCATCAAATAAAATACAAAATGCAATCACGAAAAAACAAAATCAAAACAAAACATACATAAACCAAAATTCGAGTCTCATCTACCTTGTAGATGGTTCAAAGATAATTCATACGTATCATTCTTGTATGTGCATATTGTTTTTATACCCACACATTACTAGAAACTTTAGTTTCAAGACCAGTGGAAAGCAATTGCAATTTTAAGTGAGAACTCTAATGCCGTAGAAAACAAATCATTGCTTTCAAATCATGGCGTGTCTTTCTTTTATTTATATATTGTTACGTTGTATGGGGGAGAACACTTCTCGATGAAACAAAATTGAGGAGGGGTTTCACTAACAGGCTAATAATATTTAATTTTCCGAATAACAGTTCAGTTAATATCTAATCTAAATCCTTGTTAAAAAGAAGTAAAACAATTTCATGATTATCAGCAAACAGTGCTTTTTTATTTTCTATTTCACCAAACAACCAGCTGAAAATCCCCAAACACATTAACAAAAAGGTCTTGCCCCACGTAATAATAATTCAAACACCTTATTTTAGTAGATGTAGAAGGCAAAACGGCAAAAACGGAAAAGTAGCTGAAAGAGTCAAATATCATAACCCGTTAAAGCGTTAAAGTCGGAATTAAATGTTTAGGCAGTAATGTATATGAGAAACGAACCGTCAGTCTGTTTATCTTTTACTTATCTAAATATTCATTTTCATTTTTAATTATCTATATTGCTTTGTGACAAAGCAATATAAGAATTAAAATTAAAATTGAGATAAATAAAAGTAGCTTTGTAAATGGCAGATATTTCTGTCTATTAGTGTAGTGTTACGAATATAGCTGAGATGCGTGTCTGTCAGTATTCAGCAACTGTAATTTCCCAACTAACAAAAACAATGCTTGTGATATTATTAGAATAAGTGAGAACCGAACCGTCAGTCAAAAGAACGAACAATCCATGGACAATGGCAACATCGGGTACACAATGAAACAAGGCCACAACTTGAGTTCAGGACAAAAAAGAAAAATGAAGACACACATACAGATGAACAACACGGACCCAGTAAAAACCATGGGTGAGATCAGGTGTACCGGTAGAGTAAGCATCTCCTGCTTCTTGTATAAGACCCGCCGTGTTGAACATGTAAACTCCGGTAGTAAAGTCAAATCCGATAGAGAAAAAACAAACTTTGTCACATGTACATTCACTCCATATCCTTTCATTTTTTTAGTTGTAAAGGGAAACAAGCCCTTGAGTAGCGAATGAGTTGTGAGATGTAAACTCCATATTCTGGTGCTTTTAGAATGTTGCTACAAAGAAAAGGGAAGTTGACTATTGGAAAAGTGAAGTCAAAAGTTTGTAGATTTATTTCATATCTACGTGATTGTCGAACAAACATAGAAGGAAGCGTAAAATACAAATATTGAAGTGACT
Organism: Modiolus philippinarum; assembly: GCA_002080025.1. Taxonomy (NCBI): domain Eukaryota; kingdom Metazoa; phylum Mollusca; class Bivalvia; order Mytilida; family Modiolidae; genus Modiolus; species Modiolus philippinarum. The sequence continues at coordinate 19,204 of MJUU01013604.1, read as the reverse complement.
TCTCAAGTTCATAATCCTCCGAGATTTCTCAAGTCTCATAATCCTCCGAGATTCAAGTGACTTCTCAAGTCTAATAATCCCCCGAGATTCAAGTGACTTCTCAAGTTTCACAATCCTCCGAGAATAGCCGGTACATGTTTACATGAACTACGTACTAAGTGAGACTTGTTGCGTCAACAGGTTTAACGTTTCCTGCATGTTTCTCACATCATGTGAGATGTCCGGTAGATAAGGTGGGTTATTGTAGACAATTCAGTAGCAATTTGCGAGACTGTTACATATACTGGTCACTAACATCATAGCGAAATCAAACGTTTGTCTAGATTATTAGCATTTTGGTTCACTTGTGTAAAAGTTGCAATTATTTGGATTATTTACTTTTGCACGTATGCATAAACTTTATATGTATACAAAGGTATTACTGAAAATACATACCGTTTTGTAGAGTAAGAGTATAAACACCATTCTTTGTGTTTCCATTTCTTAATACATCAATACAATCATGTTGAATTGCTATAAAATATGCGACATCATTATAACTCATCTGTGAACGTGGCGTGCGTCACCTACAGAGCAGACCATGCTTACCCTTTTCTTTCATCTAACGATACCTGCGAGGATCAAACTGCCAGTCGTTTCTTGTTCGTTTCTGGTTTATCTTTTATTGACTTTTTTGTTAATAATTATTTTGGTCATCTGTAAAAATAACAAAATACCGAAGTCACTGTTAATTCATTTCCTGCATATGCACATTTCGACTACTTATGTCACATCAGTGCAGATAAAACCAAAAAATTTTGGAGTCCATTAACTAAATCATGTAAAAGCTGATGGAGGAAAAATAACCAATATGATCTAAATAGCAAAGGCAAAATTCAGCTAAGGACAGAGCTATGAAAAAGATATCACAAAAGCTACAAGATTTAAGTGTAGTGACATATGATATTTCATTTTATTATTTTATTGCTAATGTGCTTAAGAAAAATCCAACTACATTTCTGGATATAAGGTTTCAATTTTGTTGTAGATTTGTAACTTAGTTACATATATGTTGTAGATGCACCATAAGCTCTCTGATTTTTTTTTAATTAATTTTGATGGAAATAAGCGACCCACATATGTCGATTCTGTGAAATGCGACTCGTACTCCTATTGCATAAGCAACTGATGACGGGATATGGTGTAAATGAGACAAAGTCTCTACAAAAAACAAAGCAATGGAACAACGCTTTTATTGCTGTTCTACATGTTTTGATATAGGGATTTAATATTGTTGTAGAATTGTTGCATAAAGTCTATAAAAGGGCAACGAGCTTTAGAATTTTTGATATTGGCATTAATGCAAATAAGCGTCCCAAGGATATCAATTTTGACACACGTGGTTTGCGACACGATCTCCTTCTACATCTATTAAAGGGGTTTGATTTCTGCATTAAGATATGTTGCATATAGTCTGTAGATGCGTAATAAGATTTCAGAATTTTGATTCTGGTTCCAACTTCGTAAAATTTCCTGAGAATGTCAAGGACTAATACTTTTTGAAATTTTAGTTAACATTCTAATATTTTAGTAGCCCTGAACATTAATAATTTCAAAATATGATTAAAATTTTAGATAATTCTGAAACTCTCAAAAGAGCATTAATTGTTTTGAATCTACTAAGCAACCATACTTTCAGAATTTATTTTAAATAGAAGAAACATTTTCACTAGGTGAAATTTGTTTGAATCCAATTTTGGTAAATTTCCAGAAATTCTCATATCACCTAGTTTTGAATTCTACCTAATAAACACATAGCCTTGTGATCTTTTTAGTGACAACCGATAACTTGATTGCCAAAATGTTAACAAAAAGTACGCCGCCCAGGGTCTATAACAAATGTTTTGTGTGTTAAATAGGGTAATGCGAGGATGGCCATAGTTAGTTTCATTTAGATCATTTGGTTATTTGTTCTCTATCAATTTTTAAACAAATTTAAGTTTATGGTCTTCCAAATGTTTAGATTTCATATGCACTGAAGAGATGCCCATATGCAGAAATTGATTTTTCAGTAAATTCGGTATTTACTTATTTCTGACGTCGCCTCTTCTAGTTTTTATATTTGTTTTTTTTTCCTTGGTTGTTGAAATAAAAACCTCTTTGAAATTATGTCTGGCAACCATTCCGTAAGAATGTGTTTCAATAAGAACTGGATTTCAGTAATATTTCATTTCATGTTTGCTTTTACTCCATATCCCTTCATTGCTTACTTGAGGAAGTTTCTGAAATTCAAAAAGACCAGCTATTTTGTCTATTTTACCAAGCAACCATCATTCTTCTAGAACTTACTTTGATTGAAAGAAAAATATCCAATTGAAATTTTGTAAAATTTTCTAAAATTCTGAAAGAGCACGGGGTAACAAATAATGAGCGAATGCATGAACTCTAGTGTGATACCATGAACTGTTTCCGTCTCGAAACACGATAGGAGTCTTATTTTGATAGGCTATATAGGATTTCAAAAAATGTAAAGAAAAAATACACCAAGTGTTTTCTTTGTCAAACAGGGAGATCATTTTCGGATTTCGTTATCTTGATATTTCCTCAAACAGAACAACACAGATGATATTAAACAATGTTCATAAAATGCATGATTCAAAGTAGGTAACCAAAGTCATATTTGTCAGCATAACCATGTAACCTCAAACTTGTCCAACTTGACTTGGAAATTTGAAGTACCCTGTTATAATCCATTGTTATAAATGCCCGTTCCAAGTCGGAAATATGACGGTTCGTCAAAAATTTCTGTGTTCGATTGTGTTTCCGTGATTCTGTCGAATGTTATACGGATTTTCCTTACTGGTCTCTCCCTTAGATCGATTCGGACTTTTGTTGTCACGTTTATTCATATCCTGTAATCATATAGCATACCATAGCCTGTACATTCTATTCGAAATTATATATAGTTAGGTGGAACTTGAAAAAAAAAGAAAGTTTCTGTTTAAAATTAAGATTGAAAATTGTTAACAAATTTTACATTTCAACTTAGTTAAAAGATCCAAATATTATGTATATTTGCTAGTAAACATGGTTTTTGATAGTGTATTGCATAATTCTTGAAAAAGTGTAATCCTATCATTCAACCAAACATTTTACCACACTTTATTACTGCAATTGCATAAATACTTGGTCCATGCTTACTAACTTTGATGTAATCATTTTACTTTGGTGGTTCATACTGAGTAAACACTGGACATCTTTTTAACTTATGAACTACCGGTAGAGCACAACTTCTTTATGAATTCAAAGAACGTTTTGCATCAATCCATCATTTATTATTTTTTTTTAATTATTTTTATTCAGATTATACCAATAAGTACCTGTAGATATTGAGTCAGTTGTAGATGTAGCAATGTGTGACTTTATCGTTGTAAGTGACGTTGTCTCTGAAGATACTATTGTGGTTTGTACCTTAGCAGGAGTGTGGATAATAACTTGTTGAGTTGACGACTCCGATGTTTTAGAAGTATGAAGAGGAGTATTTGGCTGACTAGTAGAAGAAAATTTCAACATTGCCATAGGTGACGAATAATTCTTAAGTTGCGTGCTTGTCGTTGCGTCATTGGTTATTGGAGTTGTTTTTCCTCCTGAAGTGCTATCAGATGTCGTCATTAATGGAGCTGTAATCGCTGCTTTTGACGATCTTACCGATGAAAACATGACAGGCTGTGAAGACACTGGTTGAGAAAACGATTGCGAGCTGGTAGAATGAAGTCTGATACTACTGGATTCACGTAAGTGCTTCATTTCCAATTTTAAAGAATTGACAGTATCAATCATTTGACCCATTTGTACCTTCAGTTCCTCATACTTCTTTTCAACATCCCTACATTGACAACAGTTAGTACAAACATTTCTGCTAGATTCCAGAGCACTTATTCTGTCTTCGTGGTTGTCAATTGTTTTGAAAATGAAGTCTTGACAAGTTACCACTTTAAAAGATAGTACGATGATAGAAAGAAAGGTTATCGCGGCCATTATTATTGTGATGTGTTAATATATCTGAAAACACAGATAAGAGTTAGGGTCAGATTTTGTATTATTATGTAAGAGTTAGGGTCAGATTTTGTATTATTTCCGAACTACAAACGTTACTGTATTGATTCAAATTGTTCCCATCTTAGTTATACTTGTATAACTGAAATATAACTGAAAGAAATAAACTTCATGACTATGGATGTTGTTAAGATTTATTAAGTTGAGGAGGCTTGTGTTCTTGAATATTTATGGAGAATATAGTTGAGGGAATGTTACTAGTGGTCAATAAATGGACCCTTTCTCGATAATAAGCCAGAAGTCATGTAGCGAGATAGATCATATATGGCTTGTGAAGTTCATGTTAAGTTTTGTTTGTTGTTGTTTTTAGTGCATTGTTGTTGCTTCTGATTGTTTTTATATCGTGTTTTTTTTGCATATAGCTCCCTAAATTATACTTCCAAAGTATTGCCTCCGTAAACGATAACATTTAAAACTAGAGTTTGTCATAAAACTTCAACTTCTAACTACAAATTGTAGAATAAAAGAAGGAGAAATAAGGTGTGGTGATATTCAGACAAAGACTAAAACTTCAAAGACAAAACAATATGCCTATACCAAACCAAGATTATTAAACTAAAATCTTTAGCCTAAATGCTATTTTAATCCAAACCCCCTGATTGCTCATGTCATTGTCTATTTCATGTCACGCCGATAGCGGAAGGGGCATATAGATTTAAAGTTGTTCGCCCCCTTTTTTTCCGTCCATCTTTCGCCTTTCCGCCCGAAGTGATAAATTAACAATGAAGGGATATGAAGTAAATGCAAATGAGTCAATGTCTCTACAAATACATGGTAAAGCTAAGCAATGAAACAACGCTTTAATTGTTGTTCTTCATCTTGTAGTGACTATGAGGCCTTCAACAATGAGCTGTACTCATACCTCATAGTAAGTTCAAGGCGGCCCCTAGCATGAGTTTGAGCGGAATTCATTGGTAGATGTCGAGCAACGCTACATCCGTGTGACTTTACCCATAGATGCGGGATCGCCAACCAACAAAAACATAACTGGTAAAGTGTCATCCGTTGCCCGACAAAAAGACTAATGGAAGACGATCACAACATTTAAAAAACCACAGGGCACGCATCGAGCCAATAGTAAGAAAACTTGGCATAATAAAACCATGAGATGTCTACATTTCTAGATATCTGTACATTGTAGCGTTTTGATATTTCAATGGCACATTCATTTTGAGAACTACTCCCAATTCACCGACAATTATCTGGCCATGACCTACATTTTACGTTTCAAGTTCGTGCTTAAGTCTGTTTCTCAACTACTGTTATTGCAGCATCATCACATTTAACTGCAACATTCATTTTATGGAGAAATATCAAATAAACCAGCAATTTTTTGTCTATGACCTACATTTATTCATGAATGAATTTGGCTAAATTTTGCGTTTAAGGATGTATTCTTCTGACGTTTCAGTCTCGTTGAAATCTCGTTTTGAAATAATTTTAAAATTATTTATATTTTATGAACAATAGCAATGAATTAACAAAATTGATGTTTATCTTTAAATTGTGTCAAAAAATTATTCACTTCTATCAAGTGGTTTCAGAGTAATCTCAAATTGAAGATTAATGCCCTAATTGACTGTTGGATTCATGTCAAATTTTCACAAAATAGGTGTTGGGTTAGAAAAAAGCCATTTTATGAATAAATTATGCACTTATGATTTATTTTTGTTTTTTCAAAAATAGAATTATATATTTTTGCAATAAAAAAATCACAAAACAAATGAAGTTTAAGCTATTAGCTGTTTAAAAATTTAGAAAATCTACATTTTTAGTGAATTATGGAAATGCTGAAATTGCCCATAAAAAGCATGAAAATGAGACAAAACTTTCTTATATCAACACCAACATATGATTTATGGGGGCTGAATTTGTTCATTCCTTCTATTTACATCTTTTCAGAAAGCATGAGAAAAAGTTAAATACTCTAAGCTAGATTTTTTCAATGAAAGTAGTCAAAAATGGGCAAAAATACCTAAAAATGCGCAAAAGTGCTAAAATTGGTCACTTTCAAACAACTGTAGCAAAATAATTTGCAAAGCTACCTATGAATTTTTCTTTATATATTGAATTTATAGGGTAAGAACATTGCAAAAATCAAGGTTTGAAAAAAAGTTAAATGCTTTAAAATTTTGGCTCATCAGAAGGGTACATCCTTAAGTTCATTTCTTAACCACTAAGCATTGTACCATAATATTTCTCTGAAATATTCATCTGAAGGAGTGTTAGTGTTATCAAATTCATCAACAATTTGGCGTCCATGACCTACATTTTACTCTTGACTTCTTTTGACTAAATTTTGCATTTAAGTTAGTCTATTTCTATACAATGTAGCGTTATGATAATTAAATAAAAAAATTAGTTTAAGAAGTACAACTCAATTCTTTGGCGATTTTGGTGGCTTTGACCTACATTTAATGTTTGAATGATTCTGTTTAATATTTGCATTTATGTTCATTTCTTAACATGTACACCTACCATTTAATTAGAATGTACGACAAAAGTGATGATTTTGACCTATTTTTCCGTAGTAATGTACAGTGTACCCACATTTGCAGCATATGGAGTCTACATTTCACAGTCCATTCGCTACAGCCATGCATGTAATTCGTACGACGATTTCGTCAGCAGAGTGAAATAATCCTCAAAAGCCTATTAGCAAGGGTTGTGTTCAATCAATGTTACTGTTGTCATTCAAAAAGCTTTATGGCCGTCATCACGGTTTGCCTGATCGTAAGAATGTGTCTATATCACAAATAAAGATGGGAATCTTTAAATACATTCCGAATTAAACCGGTGCTAAGGGCCGATTTGAGCTTACTATGAGGTGTGAGCAAAGATCATTGTTGAAGTCCAACAATAAAAGCGATGATGCATGGCTTGGTTTTACTATGTATTTGTAGAGACTTTGTCTAATGTGCTTTTACTCCATATCCTTTCAATGTTAATTTATTACTGGCTTTACACGTATCGAATTTGACTTTCCACTTACAGTGTCACATGTCAAGCAGGTCATGCTTACCCTTCCGTAGCACTTGATGACACTCCTGTTTTTCTAGGCGTTCACGCGGCTAGTGTCTTATTTTCAATTCTCACCGAGTAAGACATCATAGATATAATAGGCTTTTCATCAACAATATGATTCGATTATGGATGGATGGTATCTCAGTAGGCAATCAACATTTGAATATGTGTCAATTTTGCACCTTACTTAGATATTTGTTTCTGCATTTCCAAATATGTAAGACGGTTAAAAAGATAAAAAACGCTTTGTTATTCCTTTAGTTATACGTTACAATTACTTGGGTACATTGTTATTGATGATGTTCTTTCACTCAAGAACTCGCTTTACATCGCGCACTAACACCTTATATGCCCAACCTAACTGGAGAGACACCATAGACGCAACATTTCTAAAATGATGCTTGATGCCTCATTATATGGAGACACCTTGTCGAATCAGGTTCCTAACGGTGTCTAAGTCATCCTATCCAAATTGTTTCTTGGAGTTGTACGTTAGAAAGGTGATTTGCGTTAAGAGGTAATACAAATGTACAGTAACTCAAACATAAAGATAAATGTGAATTATGGCAGATTTCCCGGATGATTAACGTATTTTATTTGCAATTCTTTAATGAACATACCAATATTCCTCTAGTAACACCCATAAAACTCCTTCTAAACTCCTGTCTTTTGTCTTCTCGTCAAGCAATCAAGCTTCTATAGAATTCTATTGTATACCAATTTGTACTGCCTGAAGGGGTTTACCTTGATACTCCAGTGATAACAAATTAGTATACAATAGAATTCTAATGAAGCTTGATTGCTTGACGAGAAGAAAAAAGACAGGAGTTTAGAAGGAGTTTTATAGGTGTTACTAGAGGAATATTAGTATTAAAATTGAAGAATTGCAAATAAAATACGTTAATCATTGTCATGTAATCCGCGTTTTAGTAACGTTGCCTTTAGCGCGGCGCGGCCGCTACTTTGTTACGTTTTGGTTGTCAATGACGTTACACTAAGATTGCAATAGAATTTGAAAGTAATGGACGTCCTTTCTTTAAAGCCAGTTGTAAAAACTTATAAAACTAAACACAACGCGATCCAGTCACATCCAAACACACACATTGTTGGAGCCGAGCACCAGGATCAGACCTCAAGATCGATATCAACCGTTTGAGATCGCAACGAGCCGGGAACAGTACCGCCGTAACCAAGAGCTGTAACAAGATAGAGGAACACATCGGATCGGAAGAATCGACCCTAGACATAGAAGAAATTTCAAGACTTTTACGTGCAATAGACAATAAGAAGAAAACATTAGTGACACTTGATGAAGAAATTCTTGGATTAGTGGATACCGACGGAATCGAGGATGAAATAATCGACACGGAGGAATATCACCTAGAACTAGAAGGTAAGACATGCAAATACGCCAAATATTTGAAGTCAACCCAACATATTCCACCCGCTGAATATTCATCGTTACGTTCATCAGCCCCAGAATTCATTCCACATAGAAATTCGTCTCCACACATGAATCCGCCATCAAATATAGCATCAAAAGAATTGTCACACTCAAGTTCAACGTCAAGTCAAAATCATCGTTTACCCAAGCTATCGTTACCCACATTCAGCGGTGAAATACTTGAATGGCAGTACTTTTGGGATTCGTTTGAATCAACTGTACATCTAAATCACACATTAACCGACGTCCAGAAATTTTCATATCTAAAATCAGTACTACGAGGAAATGCCGTCAGCGTTATCGCAGGATTAACAATGACAAACATGAATTATGATAAAGCCATGAACCTCCTAATTGCACGCTATGGTCAGCAACACAAGATTACAAACGCGTACATGAAAGCTTTACTTCAGATGCCTGCACCCACAGAAGAAATAGAAAGTTTACGTGACTTCTACGATAAAACCGAGGCATACATCCGGGGTCTACAGTCTTTAGGCCAGAGTTAAGAAATGTTTGGTTTTTTATTGATACCGGTCCTACTTGGTAAATTGCCAGCGGCGATCGGCAAAAACTTGACAAGAGAAAACAGAAGTGATAACTGAACAATTCAGAATCTAAGGGACGCAATTGGCACGGAAATCGCAATCGCGGAGTCAGGACATGTTGACTATTCACTTCAAAATGCAACAGCAACACCGACCGCAAGTTTTTACAACTGGCTTTAAAGAAAGGACGTCCATTACTTTCAAATTCTATTGCAATCTTAGTGTAACGTCTTTGACAACTAAAACGTAACAAAGTAGCGGCCGCGCCGCGCTAAAGGCGACGTTATTAAAACGCGGATTACATGACATTCTCGGGCCGCAGGAAAAGTGCAAGTTAAACCCAAAATGGAAATACAAACTATAAATTACTTTTTGAAAATCGCGTAGAAAATTAATGACTAGAAAAGAAATGAAAAGCTATGAATAACAAAAAATACCGAAGTTACTGTTAATTTATCTTCTGCATATGCGCATTTCGACAACTTATGTCTCATCAGTGCAGATAAAACCAAAAATTTGGAAGTCCCATAACCTAAAACGTGTTAAAGCTGATAGAGAACAAATAACCAAAAGGATCTAAATAGAAAAGCCAAAATTCACCTAAGGACAGAGCTATGCACGAGGGAGATACTCCTTAGTTTTAAACAGAATTTTAAATTATCTAGATATTGCAAGTTTCAATAATATCGGTTTTCGGGTCAGCACCGGAGTACTGACTACTGGGTTGGTGAATACCCTCGGGGACTAACAGTCCACCAGCAGAGGCATCGGCCCAGTGGTAATAAATAACTAAAATACCGAATTTACTGTTAATTTATCTTCTGCATATGCGCATTTCGACAACTTATGTCTCATCAGTGCAGATAGAACCAAAAATTTGGAAGTCCCATAACCTAAAACGTGTTAAAGCTGATAGAGAACAAATAACCAAAAGGATCTAAACAGAAAAGCCAAAATTCACCTAAGGACAGAGCTATGCACGAGGGAGATACTCCTTAGTTTTAAACATAATTTTATAAAATTTAGATATTGCAAGTTTCAATAATATCGGTTTTCGGGTCTTTGACACGAAAATGACACGAAATCTCTGTGATGAAATGAAAAGAAAATGAAACTCTATTGTCCATAATTCAAGCACTAAAATATTCTCTCAGATTTCGTGAAATTCAATTAAGAGTCTATGATCAAACACTTAAACAGTCTATGAAAAATCACAAATTCTATACTTTTACAGTCCATGCAATTTGTTTCACATCTCTTCAGTCGTTGTAATCCGCGTTTTAGTAACGTCGCCTTTAGCGCGGCGCGGCCGCTACTTTGTTCCGTTTTAGTTGTCAATGACGTTACACTAAGATTGCAATGGAATTTGAAAGTAATGGACGTCCTTGTTTTAAAGCCAGTTGTAAAAACTTAGAAAACTAAACACAACGCGATCCAGTCACAGCCAAACACACACAATCATCTGGAAAATCTGCCATAATATAATACAGAACATAATAAAAACTTCCTCATTACGTTGGCAACTATTACCTTCAAAGGGGATCACAAAACACAACCGATTAAGATAAACTTTAGACGAAGACTAGCATAATAGATCGGCTGAAAAGATAAGGAAAATTAAAGTATTAAAATATGAGGATGTTAATTTCGTTTGATCATGTAATTATCCTCTCTTCACATGAGATTATTATTGTATGTTGTAGGGAGAGAAGAAAGTTGGAAAGGTCTATACCAAGTCTTGAATGTTGCTGATCACTAGGATGAAGCACTAGAATGAAGTAAAATATGTTGAATGTTTAGTTCAGGCTCAAAAGCAATCGCTAAGGGACTGGTCAAAATTTATTGATGCATGGGACCGGAGCAAAACTTAAATGTTCAATAAAAAAAAGTCGCAGTTCCATGGTAACACCAATAAAGAACTAGAGGCTCACATGAGCCTGTATCACTCACCTGGTGACTGGTTTTATTCATTGTCACTAAGAGACCACCCATTCATACTATAAATCAGTTCACCAGATGTTACATTTTCAATCTTGGATGAGTTACAAACATAAAAATTACAAACTCCGAAAGGGAACACCCAAAGACAAACGTAACCAAACTTGGTTCCAATTGGCTCAGTAGGTTCAGAGGAGAAGACATGTGAATGCGTTTCCCATAGGGTCCCTATATCAAACTATGTTCCACGCTGGCGGCCATCTTGGATGAGATACGAACGTCAAAATCACAAACTTTGAAGGAGACAAGCCAAGGACTATTGTGACCTAGTTTGGTTGAATTTGGCTTGGTAGTTTCAGAGAAGAAAATCTTTGAATGCATTTCCCACAGGGTCCCTATGTTAAACTATGTTCTCTGCTGGCAGCCACCTTCAATGAGGCATGAACATAAAAATCACAAACTTTCAAGGGGACCACCTAAAGACTATTGTGATCAAGGTTGGTTCCAATTGGCTAAGTAGTTTCGGAGAAGAAGATCTTTGAATACATTTCCAATAGGGTCCTATGTTAAACTATGTCCTGTGCTGACGACCATCTTGGATGAGGTACGAACATAAAAATCACAAACTTTAAAGGGACCAGCCAAGGACAATTGTATCCAAGTTTAGTTCCTATTGGCTTATAGTGGTTTCAGGAGAAAAGACCTTTGAATGTATTTCCCATAGGGTCCCTATTTTAAACTATGTTCCCTGCTGGCGGTCATCTTGGATGAGGTACAACCACAAAAATCACAAACTTTTAAGGGGACCACCTGAGGACTATTGTGACAAGTTTTGGTCTATATTGGCTCAGTGGTTTCAGAGGAGGAGATCTTTGAATGCATTTCCCATAGGGTCCTATGTTAAACTATGTTCCCTAGTGGTGGCCATCTTGGATGAGATGCTAATCTGCTGTACATTGTAGTCCTGGAAAAGCTCAACACTTTTGTAATTCACATTTAACCTTCATCTCAAACAGTTTTTGAAATAAAAGTAAAAATG
>MJUU01013603.1:218385-229266 GCA_002080025.1 Modiolus philippinarum | reverse complement strand
TGGACAAAATTACAAAGGCGTAGACATTATACACTCTTTTCATTGTATTCCTCTTGAAAAGTTGTTTTCAAAGTGTTGAAATGAAATTTCTCTAACGCCAATGATTTTTGTGTAAAATGTCAAAGAGGCATTAAAAAAAAAAGAGTTGAATTTTATTTTTGTCTGATTTTGACTGTATTTTCACTGGCACCCTTATGAAAAGTTCTTTAGTGAAGATTATATCGTTGTGTCCATACTTGTATTGTGTCTATACTTGTATTGTGTCCACACCTGTATTGTTTTCACACACTTAAATTTGCACATACCATATCGATTCAGGGTTCAATGAGTAGGGGGTATATTTGGCTGCCATTCAGCTACAGCTCTTGTTTACATATTAAAACACAATGCATATTGTAATTAAAACCAGAGGCTCCCTGGAGCCTATATCGCTCACCTGGCTTTCAGTTGCCACAAGCTAACATTGTAAATTATACAGTTGAACTTATGTCTCTCAAACTTTGGTAGAGCAAACACTAACATTAACTTGGACTCTATTTTAAGTCTGATCATGTTTTACTTTACTTCTTTGGTGGGCTTTTTTGACAAAAATTGTCTTGCTTAGGACCACTTTCGACACCATGCAGTTTTGAAGTCGAGACATTATTTGGTAAATGGCAGTCAACAACATTTTTTAACACCATATCTTTAAGTTACGACATCAGTATCTATTTAGAATCCAAATTTTATTGAAATCGGACAATGTTGAATTTTCCTGCCTTTTTGGTGGCCATTTTGAAATTGGCAGTCAACAAACAATTTTCAACACCGGTTTTGCAGTAACAACATCAGTATCCACTTGGAAACCAAATTTCATTGAAATCCGACAATGTTGAATTTTCCGGCCTTTTTTGGCGGCCATTTTGAAAATGGTGGTCAACCAACAATTTTTAACATCAGTTTTGAAGTTGCTACATCAATACCCTTTTGGAAACCAAATTTCATTGAAATCGGACAATGTTGAATTTACCCGCCTTTTTGGCGGCCATTTTGAAAATGGTGGTCAACGAACAATTTTCAACACTGGTTTTGAAGTCGCAACATCAATTTCTATTTGGAAACCAAATTTCATTGAAATCGGAAAATGTTGAATTTTCCCGCCCTTTTTTGGCAGCCATTTTGAAAATGCCGGTCAACCAATAATTTTCAACATCAGTTTTGAAGTCGCCACAGCATTGCAAACATTTTATCAATTTACACTTAACCTTCATCTTCTATAGTTTTGGAAGTAAAAGATGAAAAATATGAAAATTCCGTGAAAAAAGGGCAATAACTCTTACAAGGGTTTTTGGATTATCTTCAAAATTTCAGGGTGTGTAGATCTTGACATGCTGAACATTTTTGCAATTAAAGTTGACTTCTATCTCTTTTAGTTTTCCTGATAAAAAATTAATAAAGTTAAAATTTTGCAAATTTTACAGAAAAAGGGCAATTACTCCAAGACGGGTTTTCGGATTTTCTTCAAAATTGCAGGGCAGGTAGATCTTGATATTAAGAAGGTCAGGCAGAACCATGATTTTACTGATAATCATGTAATAATGGAGGTCTGGCTGGTTTTATCCCCTCATTTTACAGGTTTCTATTGATCAAACAAATATAACTCTACTCCTTTTATAATCCAAAATATGTCATCAAATTCAGGTGACCTGACTACTTCTGTATGAGTTGAGAGTAATAATACATAAGGACCCATGGCCAAACTCCACACCGAAAAGTCAAAATGGCAACAAATTTTTACCATACAAATGCAAAAGAACAAATGTTGCTGATGACAAACAACAACCAAACCTTAGTTTACAAATGTGATTGGACTTGAAGTTTATTGTAAAAACTAAGTCCTGATGAAATATTTAATAATTCGGGCAAAATTTCCAAAAAAAGTCGGAAAAAATAAGGCTAAATTGGTGCCACTTTCAATTTCCCATTGAAATACATAGGAATTTTCAAGTTCAAATTATGCTGAAAGGACAAATGTTGCTGGATTGTAAAGGGCTTGTTACTAGTGTCTTTCTATTGAGGAAAGGTCCATAAACATCAGGTTTACTAAGTTCTAATAAAAATCAAAAGCCTTAATTTACAATATCCAATTATAAATTTCTAGAATTACATCATTTTGTCTTATGGCGGCCATTTTGTATAAATTTTTTGAGCCCATTTTTAAGATTTCAATCTGCCGTAACTTTTGAACACATGATCCGATTTTCAAAATTTAAGCACCATTTTGTTTGTTTTTCATCTGGCTGTCTTTCAGGGCAGCTTTTATTTTGAACAAAGAAAAACTTTGAAAAATGTCTGACCTCCCTATTGATATGCTGATCACTTTTATTCTTGTCAGATTTTTATATCTGTAACGGTTTTTGAGTTATTTGCGATAAAAAAGCAATTTCCCCCTTTGTTCTATTTTTAGTAACAGCAGCCATGTTGTTTGGTCTTCGGACTAATCGAACACAATTTTTAAACTGCATACCCTGGTGATGCTTCAGGCCAAGTTTGGTTACAATTGGCTCAGCAGTTTCAGGGGAGAAGATTTTTGAAATTGTTGACGGACGACGGAGGCAAAGTGATGGCAAAAGCTCACATGACCTTTTAGGCCAGGTGAGCTAAAAAAGAACTAAAACATTTAGGTTATAAAATGAGATGTTATAGCAATCATGGTGACAAGAAAGAACTAAATGCCAGCATGGGGAAAACCCCAATTGAGATATAATATCCCAGTTGGGATACATGTATGTAGTATATCCCAATTGGGATACATGTATGTAGTATATCCCAATTGGGATACATGTATGTAGTATATCCCAATTGGGATATTTGGTCAGCTTTTATGGAATATTTTTTTCACATTTTAATGGAGCATAATGAAACAAAATATTAGAAATTTTGTGATTTAAGTCATCAAATGACATTGTCATCATCTCAATGTTACCTGTCATCAGCAAAGACAGTTTAAGGTAGATAGGCAGTAATATTTAAATCCATGAGATTTTGTCTGCATAATTGTAGAACCAATCCTACTTACCCGAAATCAGTAATAAAATATCAGTCACAATGCTTGCTTTTTCAAGAAATGAGATCAAAGATTGCTCATTTTTAGCATTGTTTTTTCAACCAAATTTTCATACATGTAGAATGCACAGGGGAAATATGGAAAGGCAATTTTTAGCTCAATAAAAATGAGCTTTTCATCCATGAGAATTTGACATATTTTTGTGAACAGATAGTTAATGATGTTATTTATAGGTTAAAATTTTTAAAAATGTATAGGTCACCATGGTTTTAACAGAGATATTTTACGTAGTTTCTGGATTAAACATTATATACTGGAAAAGGGAGTTAATTTGCAGCAAAGAAAACAAAATATGACGTTTCACATCTGTCGTTCAATTATGACGACACAAAGTTACTGCCAGAATCAAACCTACTCAGTATTTAAACCGACTCTTTATTTTTCTGTTATAAATGCGTGATTGAAATGCGCAGCGCAACAGTGTCTATCTACCTTAAGAATGTAAAATATACATTTGATTCTTGTAACTGATGTAATTATCAAGGCAGGAGAAACGGGAAGTCTGTGAAAATAGAAGTTAATTGAACTGAAGTTTAGTTTGTAAAATTATGTATAGATATTGAAGTTTCTAATTAACACCATTGTATAGTATTTTTAAGACATGAACAAAGAGAGAAAACTGTAGAAGAAATCGTAAATCATATTCATTTGACTATATTTACCTACTTCATTTATTTGATAATCAAACACTCTCTTCCGAAAACTATTACAGTTTGCTTAATTCAAATGTAGGTAGAGTTTTCTTTGAGAGAAGCAGTACTAGTATAGAAAGATTGTTAGCTGCTTAAAGCTAAAGCTAAATCAAAGTGATTTATTCTTTTAAACATAACAATCTTGACAATGTAACTGCATCTAAACCCTTCGACAACAGAAGTATACCCCTAAAAGCATTAACCCTTCTATAAATGATGATGCGACATTAAACCACTAAAATATAATTAAGGAATAACTAGTCATGTATCCCAATTATAAGATATTATATCATTTGGGAAATAGTATCCCAACTGGGATCCACCAACCTGTTCAAGCAATACATCAAGCACATTTGTACATACACTTATGGACTATTCCATGTGCACATATTTTTGCTATACCCCCTGAAACGAAGTTGGTGGGTTATTGGAATAACCTTGTCCTTTCGTCCATTTGTCCGTAGACATTTTTTGTCCAGAGCTTATCTTGGAAACCCTTCAATATTTCTCTATGAAATTTTGTATGCAAGTTAGTAACCATAAGAACTTGTTCATCTCAGATTTTCATAATGATTCATTGATTTTTTAAAAAGTTATAGCATTTTGGGGATTTTCCGACTTAGAATATACACTGAAAAAAATTTGTCTAAAGCTTATCTCAGAAACCTTTCTGAATATCTTTTTCAAATTTTGTCAAGATGCACATTATCATATAAACATGTTCACCTGGTATTTTCAGATTGATTCGTTAACAGTCAAGGGTATAACCTATTCCAGTTATCAAATGAAGTACTTTTGTGTAACTGAATTGAGTGATCATGTATTTTCAGCAATAACTTATTTAAGTTATCAAATGTTGATTTCTTGAAAATGTCCAACTTGGATTACAAATTTCTTTATGATAAAGATTTTTCTCAAACAAACCATAGTTTTTCCCATATGGTTTGGAATCTTAACTGTTAATTACCTATCAATTATAAATGCGCAAAGAGAGGAAATACATGCGCCAACCCCCATAAAGATTGGACCCTTGGGAAATTATATCTCAATTATCTTTGAAATGGTTCATCAAAATCAATTAGACAGGCCATCATTAGATTGAGGTCAATTTGAACTACTTATTACATGTGTAATAATAGACTTAACTGTGACCAATAAGTAAGAATTTCAACAAAACTGAATATAATGTAAAAAAGACCTCAATAACTGGATGAAGTTATCAACAGAGTAATGTCCCTTGATTAACAAAACAGTAACTCATATAGGTTATTGCTTCATAACTGGTATAAGTTATTTAAAAAAAAAGTCAGTAGTTCAAAGTAACTCATTTAAGTGATTTTGGTGATAACTTATTTAAGTTGCACCCCTGACTGGTTAAGTTTTGAAAAAGTTACGGCTACTTCAATATTTTTGTACCATTTATGGAGGCAATCTCAGACACTCTTCAGAACATATTTTAAAATTTTGTCAGAATGTGTAGTACCTTATGAATCTATGTACTTGTAATTTTCAGACTGATTCATCAAATTTTGAGAAAGTTATTGCAACTTTGGTGTTTTGAACTTTGTATATTTTCTGGAAAAAAGGGGAGGTATATCATAGTGCTCATACTTGTATTGTGTCCACACTTAAACTGTATCCACACACCTGTTTTGTGTCAACACACTTTAATTTGCATTTGAAACGAGAGAATAAGACGAAGAATTTCTTACATGAGTGAAAGATACCCCGATCTTTGATTTTGAGCGAATGTAAGTAGCTATTTCTTCCGTAAAATACGACAACAAACATCTGGAAGCCTATACTGTGCGAGTAATGTCGTCCCATTTGAGTGTACCTTACATTGTGACGTCAGATGTTTTATGACGTTTTGTCATGGTTACAATTAATGAACACTTTTGGTTGGTCATTTACCCATGTGAGACGAGGTCGCGTGCATCAATCTCACACGGGACGTCTCACACTGTAAACCAACATTTACGGAAGGATACATTAATGCATATGATCTTGAAGCTTGGAAAAGTTCTGTTGTTTTGAATGTTGGGAATATTATGTATTTGATCTCTGAATTTATAATTTGAAAAATAATTTCTATGTCCATTTTGTGCTGTTAACATTTATTATTATTTTTTTTCAGACTAAAATTCATCATAGAGACACACTAATAAGATTCCAGGAGAAAGCATAAAATACTTAACTCATATAAAATGTCAGGAAATACTTCAGCCTGTACCGATACCAGTGAAGCCATTGATCTCTGTAAACCACATGGTCTCTACCTGAAACCAATAGCAAAGATAAATGTCTGTGTTCAGCTTCCTGCTCTTAAAGAACCAGGAAAGACAATATCAAATTGGGAGGTAATGGAGAAAATCAAACACATGATCAAACCACATGTCTTCTTGACGCTAAAAATCATCAAAAGTACCCTGGAGTTTATTCGACTAGAAGGAGAAGTTGAAAATAAATCAGTGATCAAGACCTTGATACAGAGACTAGAAGGCAAGACTATTAAACTTAGCGGATTCCCAGATACACTCAAAGTCAAGGCCGGAGAAGCTAAAATCCCATTTCCACTGAAACATGACTGGGATTCGTATTTCAGAGATGCTAAAAATATGAATGAAATGAAACCGGGTGAACGACCGGACACAATTTATTTTAAAGATCTGCCTACTCGTTGGTTTGCGTCATACCACAGTAAAACGAAGGACAAACCTTGTGAACAAGCTTTAAAGAGAGTATTTGAAGGTTATGGTGCCATACGATGTGTAGACATTCCGATGCTTGATCCCTACAGAAAAGAAATGACTCCAGGGAAATCCATACAGACATTTTCATTTGGACAAGATCTAACATTTGAGGCTTATGTCCAGTACAAGGAATATATAGGGTTTATGAAAGCTATGGATGCATTGAGAGGCATGAAAATGTTGTACATAGGAGAAGATGAAAAGGCATACACTGCTCATGTTAAGGTATAATTGTAGTTTTTATAGTGACATGAATAGATTTGAGAAATATATTTGTACATATCTATTCAATGGCATGTACCAATATGCAATTTCAAAATATACATTTATTTAACATTTAGGCAATAATAAAAAAATGTTTTAAAAAAAATCTTAGACTCTAATTAAAAGATAATTAAACAACACTTTAGTAAACTGCAAGAACTTTATTCGTCCACATGTTTCGCCCTAAACGGGCGTCATCAGGACAAGGTACAATGTGAAAATGCTTGCCTGAAGTACAGCTTGATGGTATCAAAATTTAAACGTCATAATACAAGAAAATAATGTTCTGTTGCCAGACTGAGTGTACAAAAATAGTGTTTCATCTAACGTCACAGTTCAACGATGGCAACGTTCTATTTATAGAAATTACCTGTGATCAAAATACATTTAACAAGATGTAAAATACGTTTCAGAAACAGTGAACAAATTACAAAAAATGTTTTAGCAGTACTTTAAATTTGTAGTTTTTTCTCAAGTCTATCCAAGGTGGACATCCTTCCTCGTTCCTACCACTTCAGTTGGCTTCCCCCTGCTGTAGCCGGACAGCAGGGGTACTGCTCCCAACTGCATCGGAATTCGGGGGAGGTACAATTGCCGCAATGCTGGAAACGTTTTTCGACGGGTTGATGGGAATATTCAAATTCAAATGAACAGTTAAGGTATTTGTTATTCAGCATGTGGGTGGTTCTCTGGATTTCTGTCACGGTTTTTCACGGAAGATGATGGTTTCATTGACGTTCATGGTGTGTCTGTATTTTTCATTTTTCTGTCAGTGATGGTACGTGATTTTTTCAAATATTACTTGGAAATCAGCGGTACATGTCTTCGAAAACAAGTTCAATTATTAAAGTGTCCTTTGGTACTGAATGATGGTACAACTTCGCTGGTAACTCTGGAAATTTTAGTTTTCATCCGGCAGTTGTTTGTGGCTCTTATTAGAGCGCAGTGCGGTAGAGGTGGATCCGAGGATGCAGGGGTTCAGGTTAAAATTAGAAATAATTTACCACAGACTGAACCAACACCTACTAATGTCTCTTCTCGGTAGAGCTTACTGAAGTGGATACCGGTGGTATGCAGGGTTGTCATTTAATTAAAACATAATTAAATACCATAATGACAACAACACTTTAGTAAACTGCAGGAACTTTATTCGTCCACATGTTTCGCCCTAAACGGGCGTCATCAGGACAAGGTACAATGTGAAAATGCTTGCCTGAAGTACAGCTTGATGGTATCAAAATTTAAACGTCATCTTCCGGGAAAAACCATGACAGAAATCCAAAGAACCACCCACATGCTGAATAACAAATACCTTAACTGTTCATTTGAATTTGAATATTCCCATCAACCCGTCGAAAAACGTTTCCAGCATTGCGGCAATTGTACCTTCCCCGAATTCCGACGCAGTTGGGAGCAGTACCCCTGCTGTCCGGCTCCAGCAGTGGGAAGCCAACTGAAGTGGTAGGAACGAGGAAGGATGTCCACCTTGGATAGACTTGAGAAAAAACTACAAATTTAAAGTACTGCTTAAACATTTTTTGTAATTTGTTCACTGTTTCTGAAACGTATTTTACATCTTGTTAAATGTATTTTGATCACAGGTAATTTCTATAAATAGAACGTTGCCATCGTTGAACTGTGACGTTAGATGAAACACTATTTTTGTACACTCAGTCTGGCAACAGAACATTATTTTCTTGTATTATGACGTTTAAATTTTGATACCATCAAGCTGTACTTCAGGCAAGCATTTTCACATTGTACCTTGTCCTGATGACGCCCGTTTAGGGCGAAACATGTCGACGAATAAAGTTCCTGCAGTTTACTAAAGTGTTGTTGTCATTATGGTATTTAATTATGTTTTAATTAAATGACAACCCTGCATACCATCGGTATCCACTTCAGTAAGCTCTACCGAGATGAGACATTAGTAGGTGTTGGTTCAGTCTGTGGTAAATTATTCCATAATTGAGATCAAAATTGAAAAAGAATTATCCATTTACCTTGAATAACAAATTTTCACCAGTTAATTGAAAATGACATTTTTATGACCCTAATCAGTGACTACAATTTCTTGCCAACCAAAGGTAGTTTTAGAGCTTGTGACGTCACGGCAGAAACTCCTATAGACATAAGTAGTAATTGCAACAGTGGTTTAACAAGTTTTTAAATGATTATTTATCTCTGTTGACAAAATAACTGTGCACTGTTAATGTAGTAATTTTCGCAGTGTACTTATTTAGCAGTTGACAAAAGACTGTGAAAATTTGTACCCGGGAATATCTCCAGTCCAGGAAAACACAGAATTCGACAACATTGCTAAATTCGACAACGTTGTGGAATTCAACAACTCTATTATAAAGAATTTCACACAGTATTTTTCCAAATATAACATTGAGGGATATGGGAAACTTTTATTTTTTATTTTACAATCAATTATTTTTGTCAAAAAGAAAACTTTTGCAGGATTGGCTAAGAATAAGAGCAAAGTAACTGAAAACATGCCGATCTTGCCAATTTACTGATTTTTTAACAAAAAACTTCAAAGTTGTTGAATTAGACAACTCATTTTAACATGGAAGGTAAATGGGATTCCTTTTTATTGATCTACAGATTTTTTGGACCACTGAAAAGTTATGGGAAATTACCTAATATAACAGGATTAACTTTCAAAAGTATGTCTATTTTTGCTATATTTTGCCAAAAGATGAAAAACTACTAGAGTTGTCAAATTCAACAACCTTACATTTGTTGAATTTGAACGTTGTCGAATTCTGCATTTTCCAGGACTGTCTCAGAAACAATAAGAAGGTCATTATATTTTCCTAAAAAAAACGCTTAAATTGATACACATGAATGTGTTCAAGAAACCGCCAAAACTTAGCAATTGCAAAAAATTAATTTGTTTACAGTATATTTCATATAAAACCATAAGGAATGTGTTGTGAAATCAAGAAGCCATACAGTAAACAGGGACATTATACAGCAGTTTTATTTTCCTTATTTTCCTGTTTAGGGATAAAGCGGGGGAAAAAACTGTCCCGAAAATTTTGATGCAAATGGATGATTAAGTAGCTGTACAAACAACTGCAAATAAAAGACTGCATGAAATGAAATTTATATCGAAAACTTTGAAACCAAGACAGCACACAAAATTTCCCAGTTTATAGTATGCCTGAGATGGTGGAAAATCACTGCTTAAAATAGAAATGGTGTATTACATGATACCCCACCTTGGTTCTCAAAATTTCAAAGTTTCAAGGGACATAACTTTAGAATCCCTTCAAGCTCTGAACCAAAAGTCAAACTTGGCCCATGTTTTGTGATAACAAACGTACATACCAAGTTTAAAGACCATATGCTATTTGGTTCTCAAGTTATCAGTCAGAAACTTTCAGGGACGGATAGACTAAGGGTTTAAAATATATGTAAAACCTCGCCACTACGTGTGGAAGGGGCTATAAAAACTAGAGGCTCACATGAGCCTGTATCACTCACCTGGTGACTGGTTTTATTCATTGTAACCAAAAGACCACCCATTCATACCATAAATAAGTTCACCAGATGTAACAACTTCAATTTTGGATGAGGTACAAACATAAACATAGAAAGCAGCCACAGCCTGCTAAGCTCACCTTGTTGCGCAGCATTGTCAGATGTGGCACATGTCAGTAAACAGGAATGCACTATAATCATTCTTTATAACAGATTCAGTCATGCATTGTTGTTGTCATCCCAAATTACATCATACATTACATATATGGTTGATGTGGGCCATGTCAGTAAGTGGGAATGAACTTTAACCATTGAACCTAACCAAGTCGCTCATGGGTAAAATGTAGGTCAGAAACAGCATCCAAAGCATGCATTCTTGTTGTCATCCCAAAGTGCATCATACATACCAATATGGTTGATGTGGGCCATACCAGTAAGCGGGAATGGATTTTAACCATTCTACCTAACCAAGTCGCTCATGCATGAAATGTAGGTCATAGACAGCATCCGAAGCATGCATTGTTGTTGTCATCCCAAAATGCATCATACATACCAATATGGTTGATGTGGG
>MJUU01013603.1:196944-213593 GCA_002080025.1 Modiolus philippinarum | reverse complement strand
ATGAGAGGACTTGAGATTAGAAATCTCCTAATCTATCTAAATAAAGGAAACTGAAATGAGAGGACTTGAGATTAGAAATCTCCTAATCTATCTAAATAAAGGAAACTGATATGAGAGGACTTGAGATTAGAAATCTCCTTATCTAGAGATGAGCCAGCTTATCACTTCATCACCAAGACTGTACCTCTTAATCTATAAAAGTGAACCAGCTTACCACTACACCATCAAGACTGTACCCCTGTAGAGGTGAGCCTACAGCAAGATCTCCTATAAAGATGAACCAGCTTAACACTACTTCACCAAGACTGTAACCTTCTAGAGGTGAGCCTACACCAAGATCTACCCTATAAAGGTGAACCCACTTACAACTTCACCACCAAGACTGTACCCTTCTAGAGCTGAACTTGTGCCAAGATCCCCCTATAAAGGTGAACTCGCTTTCCACTACACCACCAAGATCTCCCCTATACAGGTCAACCCGCTTAACACTATATCACCAAGAATGTACCCCCTCTAGAGGTGATCCTGCACCAAGATCTCCCATTATAAAAGTGGCCCCGCTAACAACTTAACCACCAAGACTATAGCCCTCTAGATGTGAGCCCGCACCAAGATCTCTCCCATTAAGGTGAACCAATTTTCCACTACACCACCAAAATCTCCCCCTAAAAAGTTAAACCCACTTACCACTACACCACCTAGACTAACCCCTCCTAGGATGAGCCTGCACCAAGATCTCTTTTAAAGGTGAACCTGCTAACCACTACACCACCAATACAGTATCTCTCTAGAGGTGAGCCTACACCAAGATCTCCTATAAAGGTGGCCCTGCTAACCATAATACCAACAAGACTGTACTTTATTTAAACTTTAAAAGGAAAGGGGATATTTCCGCATTTCCTGAACCTTGTCATGTCTTAAAAGGGAACATACAATGACTATTGTAATAACATTTTGGCCATAGGATCAGTCAATATGTATATACAGGGATGTCAGGTTCTCCTCCAAAATTGCTGTAATTGTGACTTAGGATCAATCCATACTTACTTATATACAGGGATGTCAGATTCTGCTCTAACATTGCTATAATTGTGACTTAGGATCAGTCCATACTTACTTATATACAGGGATGTCAGATTCTGCTCTAACATTGCTATAATGGGGACTTAGGATCAGTCCACTTATTTATATACAGGAATGTCAGGTTCTCCTACAACATTTCTGTAATTGGGACTTAAGATCAGTCCATACTTACTTATATACAGGGATGTCAGGTTCCCCTCCATCTAAATCTCTGAGTGTCAAACAACATTGCTGTAATTGAGACTTAGGATCATTCCAGACCTGGTTCTTTATAAAATCCTACAAGGCAAAGTTAATAAAACATAAATCATGTACTGACAATATATCAGTGTCATATTACTAATTTTCCTAATGTGACACAGATATTTCACAACAGACATTGAGGAATCACATGAGTGTGTATTGTCTGTAATTACATTTATAGTGTGTATAATCTGTAATTACATTGGTGTGTACAACCTGTAATTACAACAATGCATTTTTACCTATTTAACATCAACAGTGTTTTGCCTGAAATAACATCTGAGTGTTTTGCCTGTAATAACATCAAAAGTGTTTTGCCTGTAATTACATCTGAGTGTTTTGCCTGTAATTACATCTGGGTTTTTTGCCTGTAATTACATTAGAGTGTTTTGCACGTAAATACATCAGTGTGTTTGCCTTTAATTACATCAGTGTGTTTTGCCTGCAATGACTCAAGTGTGTGTATTGCTTGTAATTACATCAGTGTGTATTTACTGTAATTATACCATTGTGTATTACCTGATATTACATCAGAGTTTTTTGCCTGTAAATGCAACAGTGTGTATTACCTGTTATTACATCAGTGTGTATAACCAGTAATTTAATCAGTAAGTTTTTGCCTGTAATTATATCTTGTGTACTACCTGTAATTACATCAGTGTGTTTTACATGTAATTAAACCAATGTGTATTACACCCCCTGATTAGTATATCTTACCTGCATGAACGATATACGAAAGAACGAAAAACGATGCACGAACGCACGATAAACGATACACGAACGCACGATCAACGAACAAACGAAAGGCTATACGCACGACAGTATCGTCTGAAGGAACGATTCATATCGTATACACGAACGAACGCTCTTATCGTGCGTGCAGACAAACGAACGCTCTAATCGTGCAAACGAACGAACACTCAAAAGTATGTACAAACGAACGCTGTAATTGTATGCACAAAGGAACGTTTTTATTTAATGTGCAAACGGTTGATAGAGTATTATTTCACATTGGACAGCAACACATGTATAAATTGATTTCACCGGCTTTTGACTAAAATATCTTAGGCTTATAGAACGGAACGTCTGATACATTTTGAATTTGTTAATTTACTTATTTTATTGTCAAAAAGAACAATTGGATTGGATACACGTTATTTTAACGTAGTACAATAATAATAAGATACAAATACAGGATGACAGAAATAGAGTTGATTTGCAAATATATTTTTCATAAAAAATGCATTTATATGTAGTTAAAATTCATTGAATTTGTGTTGCTGGAGCGTGAAAATATTCACTAATGCTGATAATATCGAATGTCTGATAGTAACGTGAAACAGGTCAATCTTCTTTTCATTTATCTATTTATTTATTTATTTTCTGCGTAAACAATTAAGTAACGGGAAAAAAAATAGACTTTGCGGTTGCTGTCTCTGCTGTTGCCGATTACTTATCCTTTACCGTGATCTTTGTACAGCTACACGATTTATTCCTTGTACTGTACATTTGCTTGTGTATCAATCTGATAGTGATTCATATTTGGCACATGCAGGTATCGTCTTTACCTTGGACCAATAAAACTCTTTGTCTACACCTAGACCAATACCATTTATACACATTAAGTGTTTTCATAATTCTATAATTGAGGTTTCCGGGAGAAGGTATAATGTATATTTCAACTGCGCCTGCATATTTGTTCCACCTAAAACAGTTTCTACTAGAGAAATATTATAATACTTGCAAAGTATTTCAATTTACCTTTTGCAATTATACGGGGGAATTTTTCTGTAACATTTTATTATTCGGAACAAATACTATGTCGGAACTTCTGTCACAGGGTGTCGGTCGTGACATTGTGTTTGTGTATTTACCTTCAACAGGTTTAATAATTCGCAGAGATGAAGTATGATTTATAAATTCTGACTTGCAGAACTGAAGTCAACATGTATTGCAGAGATGATGTATGCCATTTTTTTTCTAAATTTGCGGAGATGAAGTTCAGTCGAAAAACGACTTAAACATACTGACAAAACGTGTATACATAACATAAACAGGTGTTATATATTTATATATCATAAATTCTTTTAATTACCTGAAACCCCTGAAATTTACCAATCTTGTTACTTGTTACTGCCAATTTCTGTTACGTGTCAAAGGGGTTAATAATTTAAAGTTTTCCATGTTTATTTCATCATATGACTGTGTCCAAGTTCTTCAAAAGTCAAATTTATCCCTATCTATAAAATTTGTTTATAATATGTTGTTATAAAAAGACAGGTATTTTATCCATGGAAAAACACCAAGGAGAGTGCATAAAATGATTGATTATCTATAGTAATACCATGTTTGTACCTACATGGGAGAAACGGAAGTTCCGAAAAAGGATGTGTATATCTGGAAACAAAGTACGAAATTATTCAAAAATGTATTCTGTATATGACAATTTCGACAACTTATGTCTCATCAGTGCATTTTCATGTCAATTATCGAAATCCATACACAAAAATAAAGTAATAATTTTAAACAATGAAATAATAAAAGCGTTGTTCATTTGCTTATTGGTACTATGTATTTGTAGAGACTAATTTGTCTCATGTGCATTTACTCCATATCATTTCATTCATCATAAAGTTATTATTTTAAAATGTGAAAATATATTGATTCTTCACCCATGATTTTTTTCTTATAATCGAGAGATAGTTCTTTACTTCATATAGCATTGTTGGGTATTAGTTCAGTTGATAAAAAACCGGTTGTAATAATAAACGTATAATGATCAAACTCTAACAGTACACGTGAAAAAGGCAAAGACATAGCACACAAAAACCGTAAACTGTTCACTGAGAACTCGCTTAATAGGGGTAAATATAAGCTTTTCAAATACGCAAATACTTTTTGCCAGAAACTTATAATGAAAATAATATCTGATATCAAACACATAGCCACCGTCAACGTTTTCAAAATTTCTGAATTTCAATCCGTGTGGAAATCTGTTTCTGTCAAGATTTTGAATTCATCTTTAAACATTTCATAATAATATGAAAAGAATGTTAATGATATAGGCTTTCCAAATATATAATTATTATTTTGATAGAATGGTTATTAAGCGAAATATTTGAAATCAACACGCGTAAATTTCTCGACATTTTTGTAATCGAAAATCTCGTCCTGTCAAGATTCTAAATTCGTCTTTTTATATTTTCTAATTATTTTTACACCCAAAGATAGATATTTCTTTCTTCTTTAAAAATCATTTTTATTTTTTTCAAATAGCTCAAGAAAGTTATGGCCAAAAATGTACAAAAATTCTCGTCCATTTTTTCCCATCCTGTTTTTCGACCACCCAAGTTTT
This sequence comes from Modiolus philippinarum, assembly GCA_002080025.1. NCBI lineage: Eukaryota > Metazoa > Mollusca > Bivalvia > Mytilida > Modiolidae > Modiolus > Modiolus philippinarum. Next base: position 208,912 of record MJUU01013603.1, on the reverse strand, counting down.
TCTGTAATACCATATATTAATACATTTCTTTTGAAAATTGGTAATTTTGATTATTATATGTGACTATTACACAATTATGTGTCTTGCAGATGAACTCAGGTGACCCATCGAGAGGGCGAATCTTCAATGTGAAGGTACAAAACTGCGATCAAAGTAAATAAATAATATGAACTAGACGAATGGAAAATGTACTGCATCGGTGCACGATAATAGGGATTGTGCAGACGAACGAATAGCGTTCGTGCAAACTAACACACGATACAAGCATTCGTGCAAACCAACGCACGATAGAAGCATTCGTCCAGACGAACGAATTATTATTCTACAGTAACCAATCAGATTTGATTATTTGGTTTGCAATTGTTAGTTTCCTTGCACAAACGAACGAACTCGTTTATCGTGCAGACGAACGGTCAACAGAAACGAACGGAAAACAATACACGAACGAACCAAAAACGATACACGGACGAACGGAAAACAGAAAATGAACGAGAAAAAAGAGAAGTTAAACGAATCAGGGAGTGTAACTGAAATTACATCAGTGTGTTTTGCCTGTAATTACATCAGTGTATATCTAATACCTGTAATTTCATCAGTGTGTTTTGCCAGTAATTACACCAGTGTGTATTATCTGAAATTACATCAGTGCATTTTGCCTATAATAAGATACCTGTGTATTACTTGTAATTACACCAATGTGTATTACATCAGTGTGTTTTACCTGTAATTGTATCAGTGTGTATTACCTGTAATCTTTGAAAGAAGTAGACCTGACAGAAAACTCTACAATATGCTAGGTATGTATTACCTTTAAGGAACTTAAAGGTAAAACTGTAACTTCGGTATTTAGTTATTATTTTAACTACATATTGCGTACTACCTGTAATTACACGAGTGTGACTTTTTGTATTAACTGTAATTACATATTATTGTATTACCTGTAATCTTGGGAAGAAGCAGACCTGACAGAAAACTCTACAATATGCCAGTCCTTTATCCACATATAAACTTCCAATAAAAGCTAAAATAGAAATAAATAATTCTTTTTAACCTCTCTACATAAATTTTCAACAAAATTAAATAAAATGATATTTTGACATCATTAAACCTTTTCCTATGGCTGTCCTTACTCTACTTTATACTATAAAATTTGCTTAAAAGAATATCTAAAAAAAAACACAAGAGGCTCTCAAGAGCCTGTATTGCTCACCTGGACCATGGCTGACATAGAAAGATGAAAAGCATTTCCAATAGGGTCCAGAGTTTAAACTATGTTCCCTGCTGACGCCACCTTGGAGAAGATCTTTGAATGAGTTTTTTCCATACAGTCCAATGTTAAAACTATGTTCTCTGCTGGCGGCCATCTTGGATAAGGCACACCCTGTCAGATATCTTTTTTGGAAGGGACCATCTAAAGACCATTGCGACTAAGTTTGGTTCTAATTGGACTTGAAGTTTCTAAGATGAAGACCTTTGAATGTTTTTTTCCAACACTGTCCAATGTTAAAACTATGTTCTCCGCTGGCAGCCATCTTGAATGAGATGCTGACCTGTCAGATAACTTTTTTGTGACCATTGTGACTATGTTTGGTTCTAATTGGACAAGTAGTTAAGAAGATCTTTGAATGCCTTTTCCATAGAGTCCAATGTTTAAACTATGTTCCCCGCTGGCAGCCATCTTGGTTGAGGTACAGACCTGCGGGATACAGATGACTGCAGACCCAACATTCCATTTAAGAGTGCTCCAAAAGTGTTCCTCATGTGCACTTCGTGATTCCATGACAGGCTAGAGTGAACTTTTGACCGCTTTCAAGTGCACTTGTAAAGACGATGCAATCGTGGGAGTGATCAAGAAGTGAACTTGAAGTGAACTTCGTGGCAGCTTTGGATTGTTATTAACAACTGGACGGTTGAAAACACCTGATATTAATATGACGAAATTAACTTTAAGCAAAAAGTATAAAAACTCAACATCTACATTCTCTTAATTTATATATTTTGATAATAAATTGAAACCAAAATGCAATTACGTATAATTTATAGCGTTCTTTTGTTTTATTTATACATTCCATGCTTACGTCACATTATATTCTTAATAAATCTTTCAAAAAAGGGTATTTTATCGAGGCCTATTTTCATGCTGGAGACACTAAATTAATATGTAATTTCAAAAAAACTTTCATGCAATACCAAATTTATACATCATTGTCAAAAATTACCTCAAAAGTAGGAAGTATTATTTGTCAGTGATTATTTCAATTGATGTGATACAACATTTATATGTATTTTTCCCAAAATTACCTTATAAGATTGGAATATTTTGCATTTTAGCTTTTTTCCTTTCTCGTGATATGAAATTTGTACATCTTTCATCAAAAATGACCTCATAAGTGTGAGATATTATATGTTGGTGCTGATTTCAATTGTCCAAATACCACATTTATATGTATTTTTCCCAAAATTACCTTATAAGATTGAAATATTTTGCATTTTAGTTTTTTTCCTTTCTTGCAATACCAAATTTGTACATCTTTTTGTCAAAAATGGCCTCTAAAGTGGGAGATAATTTATGTTGGTGCTTATATCAATTTTTGGGACAAAACATTTACAGTGAAACTCTGATGTGTCGAAGTCCAGGGGACTGATTAAAAACTTCGACTTATCCGTTGCTTCGACTTATCCGTGAGTTGTTAAATCTCCAGTTTACACATTTGAATATGTCCATCCCTGTGCACACAAATGTTTCGCCTAAACCAGAGATATAGAATGTATGTTTCAAAACCAAATCGTACTCATCTGACATATTTCTTAAAATCAAAGTGCACAGAGGACATAATATGAATGATTTCCGATCTTTACAATTTTACGCTGTATAATGTCTGGAAATGTTTTTGGAAATTCTGGAAATGTTTTTGGAAATTGGAGTGAAAAAGGGTGAGATAAGGCATATTTGTAGTTTAGGGCTGAATTAAATGTTCGACACAAGCGATGTATGCGACTCAAGCAAGTTGGAGTAATCAGTATTAGAACAATAAAGACAAATAGGGAAGAAAATCGGGACCAGCATTCGAGTTCGACACATCCGTTGTATTCGAGTAAAAGGTGGTCGAGATAAACATGTTCGACTGTATATGTATTTTTCCCAAAATTACCTTATAAGATTGAAATATTTTGCATTTTAGCTTTTTTCCTCTCTCACGATACAAAATTTGTACATCTTTTGTCAAAAATGCCCTCAAAAGTGGGAGATATTATATGTTGGTTCCTATTTCAATTTGACACAACATATACATGTATTTTTTCCGAAATTACCTTATAAAATTGAAATATTCTGCATTTTAGCTTTTTTCCTTTCTTGCGATACCAACTTTGTACATCTTTTGTCAAAAATGACCTCAAAAGTGGGAGATATTATATGTTTTTTTTTTTTTTATAATTAAATTGTTTATTGGCAAAAACATATCATGATAGCATAATATTCAGGATAATAACATATATAGCAACAGGTGGTTATAAACATAAATTGATTAATTATAAATGATAGGTGATAAGTATATATATTTTTGAAAGAAACTAGTACTATATAATAGATTATAAAAATTATGAAAGGTATGTGGATTGGATTTTAAACAAATAATTATAAAAAGTTTAAGAGTATTTACAGAATGAATAAGAATATTTGCAAATATAAAGGAAATACAGTGCATATAAGAATATTAGTCTAGTAAAGGGAGCCAGGGGTTCCAGCATATGTTTGCTTTGTCACCCGAGTTATTCTTAAAATATATATATTTTTCTAGTTGCAGATTCTCTTTAAGATAATTCTTAAGTGCTATGATGCTTGCGTTTGTCACATTGAGTTTGGTTCTATATATGTAAAATTTTTACAGCAACAAAATGAGATTCCTTATATTATTTAAAGTATTTCTTTCCCTATATTCAAATAATACAAACTCTAAATTAAGGGGGAGCTCAATTGATGTTTGACTAAAAATCCATATGTTTAGTTCTTCCCATAATTTTGAAATATTTGGACATGACCAAACTAGATGTTGTCGGATACAACAGCTATCCCCGCACTCCCTGTCTGACATTATCTTTGAAATCTGCCTATTGATAGTCATTATTTTTACTAAAAGAATTCTAGGATATATGGTCTCTAAGTAGAATTCCAAAAAATAAGTGGTCTTTGAGACTTTCAGGAAATTAACCAAAATTGGAATAAATATTTTTGAAATCCAATTCATGAAAATGTTCATCCTAAACTACAGAAACATTTTAAGTATGGTTGCTAGGTAGAATTCCAAAANACATTTATATGTATTTTTCCCAAAATTACCTTATAAGATTGAAATATTTTGCATTTTAGTTTTTTTCCTTTCTTCCAATACCAAATTTGTACATCTTTTTGTCAAAAATGACCTCTAAAGTGGGAGATATTTTATGTTGGTGCTTATATCAATTTTTGTGACAAAACATTTATATGTATTTTTCCCAAAATTACATTATAAGATTGAAATATTTTGCATTTTAGCTTTTTTCCTCTCTCACGATACAAAATTTGTACATCTTTTGTCAAAAATGACCTCAAAAGTGGGAGATATTATATGTTGGTTCCTATTTCAATTTGACACAACATATACATGTATTTTTTCCGAAATTACCTTATAAAATTGAAATATTCTGCATTTCAGCTTTTTTCCTTTCTTGCGATACAAAATTTGTACATCTTTTGTCAAAAATGACCTCAAAAGTGGGAGATGTTATATGTTGCTTAATATAGATATTATATGTGCTTATTTCAATTGTCGTGATGATGTACCTTTTTTGGAATGGACCATCTTAGGACCATTGTGATTATGTTTGGTTCTAATTGGACAGGTAGTTTCTGATAAGAAGATCTTTGAATGTCTTTTCCCATTGGGTCCAATGTTAAAACTGTGCTGAATGCTGGTGGCCATCTTGGATGAGGTACAGACCTGTCGGATACCTTTTTTGGAAGGGACCATCTTAAGACTATTGTGACTTTGTTCCGTTCTTATTTGACTAGTAGTTTCTGGGAAGAAGTTTTTTTTATGCTTTCTATAGCGTCCAATGTTAAAACTATGTTTCCCGTTGGTGGCCAGCTTGGATGAGGTACAGAACTGAGGGATATCTTTTTTGGATGGGACCATCTTAAGACTATTGTGACTATGTTTGGTTCTAATTGGACTAGTAGTTCCTGAGAAGATGATCTTTGAATGCTTTTTCTATAGGGTCTAATGTTAAAACTATGTTCCCAGCTGGTGGCCATCTAGGATGAGGTACTGACTTGCCGGATATTTTTTGAATGGGACAATCTAAGGACCATTGTGACTGAGTTTGGTTATAATTGGGCCCGTAGTTTCTGAGAAGATCTTTGAATGTGTTTTCCCATAAAGTCCTATGTTAAAATTATGTTCCCTGCTAGGGGGCCATCTTGGATGAGGTACAGACCTGTCGGATGCAATTTTTAAAAGAGGACAACCAAAGGACTATTATGACCAAATTTGGTTCAAATTGGCCTTATGGTTTCAGAGGAAACAACGGCAGTAGAATACCGAAGGAACAAAGGGGTGACATTCACAAAAATCGAAGTCCAAAGACAGGGCAAAAACGAGAACACAGAAAACAATGACGTTAGACACAAAAACAATGACGCCAGACAGACACAAAGCACAGAACCAGATACCACAACATTCAGAACAAAGGCACTCACAGTGTGAACTCCAGTGAAACTGAGAGTGACATCAGGTGCTCCGGAAGGGTAAGCATGTCCTGCTCTGTTAACAGCACCCGTCACACTGTGAGTGATTCAATCCGGGAAAATGTCAAAGTCGGTAGTCAAATCCGGGAAGACGAAAAGATTTTTGAATGAAAAGATTAAGACGGATGGACAGATGATGGACGCCAAGTGATGGCAAAAGCTCATCCTTGCTAGGCAAGGTGAGCTGAAAATCACTGTTTATACACATTATTATAAAAATTCATTTTTTTTAATAACTTCAATGAATATACCATAAATATTCAGATTTTTATATCACTGCATTTGTTAACCATTTTTTTGTTTAATGCTACAATATAATGAAAGGGGTCTCACTGGGTAGTTATTTTCCAGAAATCCTATATATTTTTCTCTGATATCCTGCTTCACAGACAGGAAATATATAACAAAGACTCTTTTAAAGCCAGCCTTTTCCTGTTTCACCAACTAAACTTTCATGACACTTGCGGTATCCTTTCCTGTTTTCACATACACTCTTTTGCAAGTCATCGTAAGTGTATAGAGAAATGGCAAACTATTATGCAAACAATTGCATGACCTACAGAGATATATTAAATTGTTGACACACTACTGCAAAGGCATAATTTTGGACAGTGAATCCATTATGCATATCAAAAATTGTTATATTTTTTAATGGAATTTCAACAAATATCAGTAAAAATATGACCATAATAAATTGCTAATCAAAGCGCTGGACGCTGGAAAGCTGTTAAGCATTTTATCAATGTTAGAACTTCTAGGCATGTATTTCAAAAACAAATGTGAGGTAGGGTAGGAGAGGATCTGATCTGACTTTTTTTACAAATAATATTGTTGAAAAATTAAAAAAGCCCTGACAATGTGTTTAAAATGATGAAAACAAAATAACCTATATGCGGTTTTATCTTATTATCACATATATTGTTTGTTCGATTACAAATGAATACATGTATGAGGTTTTAGAGATCCTTTAATTCCCGGAATGACGTATTGTTATCTTTAATGACGTTCCAGGTTCATCCAGATTTCCAGTTTATTGCATTTTCAACACACAGAATGTCAATGCGTCTCAGAAAGGCTTACTAATTTGTAAAAATAAGGGAATTTTGCTTTCCCTCTGAAGATTAGTATTTGTTCTGAATGAGTTGATTTTTATTTGCACATTTTTAAAGATTTTTTTTCAAGTCTGATCGACGCAAATGCAACGAAATTGAAGTTCAGTACCAAACATAAAAATTTTGCAGTTATTAACTTCAAGCTTCATAATAAAATAGAATGAAAACTGGCGGCCATGTTTTTTTATCAGATCGGTACAAAATGAGCAATCTTTGTAAAGTACCTTTAGTACATCATTCCTGTAAAGTTTGGTTGAATTTGCTTCAGTGGTTTCAGAGGAGAAGATGAATATGTGAAAAGTTTAACGGACGGATGGACGGACGACGGACGCCAAGTGATGGCAATAGCTCACACTGACCCTTCGGGTCAGGTGAGCTAAAAATACCACATTATATAAGCGGAACATGTCAAATAAGATATTGTTATTAACAGCAATTACGAAGCAGAGGACATCAAGCACCCCAACGTCACTGTTATGATGTTATCACTTGATGAAGTGCTAAGATAAGTATGTTCTCCTGTAGAAGTTTGTAAGCACCCCAACATCACTGCTATCACGTGATGAAGTGCTAAGATAAGTATGTTCTCCTGTAGAAGTTTGTATCTTGAAAATGATATGTTCTTTGTACCTTTAAATTGAGCACTCTGTGTCCTCAAGTACACACCTTTAGTGTATCTTACCGAAGCTACAACAATTTTCTACATCTTCAATTAAATCCTTAAATAATACCCTTATTAATTACAATACATACCATAGTTTCTTTTCTCATAAAGAAATGGATATCAATTATACTGTTCTCGTGTTGGAAAATGGGAGCAACTAACACCGAAATCAGTTTATCAGTAAAAAGTAGTTTGCTTATATTCTATATCATTTACCAAGACTACATACAGAAATGCAAAGTCTCGAAATCACATTGATCGGGTTCAAAACCATTTCATTTGTTTCTCAGTCATTGGAACTCGGCTCTGGATTGTATGGATTGATGTTTTCTTACATCCGTCCACTGCCAGAATTCCCTTCCTGTTTCCGAATTGGTGCAAAATGAATTGAAACAAAAGAAGAAACCACTGCAAGTGATGAAAAGTCAGCAAGCGTGCAGTTTTCCCCAATTGTTGCAATCAGTGAAGTTCGCCATTACCAAAAACATACTTGATTACACTTGCATAGAGAAGCCGGTCGCTATCTAGTAAGCCGTCCAAGATAAAGTTTAAGACTGTACCAATAATTCATTTTCGATACATAAGCATTATGGTTCATTTTAAATTCAGAAGATTTAAAAGGTCATTTAATTTATCCTACAGAGAATTATTTTTAAATTCTTTTCAAAAACGGCATTTGCAGACGAGCCGTACAATGTAAATAAGTAAGGCCAATTCTTATATATAGCTCTCCAACGCTGGAGGTACACATGCGCACTTGTCCAAAAAATGTAAACATTGGAAGATGGGCCGAGGAAAGAATATGCTTAAACCTTTCTAAATGATAAGATGTACATATAAACAATAAATTGGCCAAAAGTCATGATTATAATAAGAGATGTAGCTATAGACAGCTTTACGAGTTACAAAGGTGATCGTAAAAGTTACTATGCTTTCATTCATAACAAAACTTGTAAAAATTATAGCGCACCGCGGGAAATTTTTATGAATGAACCGAATCGTGAATTACGATACATTTTCATGCTGTTTTTTTGTAAGAACTGCATATACTTTCAATCTGAAGGCCCAGTCTGAACATTTTCAAAGGAAATAATTGGAATTTGACGATTAGTCTCTCACAAACTACTGCCAGGTATGAACTACATTAATGCGTAGTGTGATGTCTGTAAGGTACATCTGGCTAGTGCCTAGTCTAGACCGAAAGCAACGGTATAAAGCTGCTTAACAGCTTAAAAATAAAATGAAGGTACACTTTTATTATCAACCAAGAAGTTCTCTAGTGTTGCCACTGTCAGGAAATTTATTGTCTCCATTTTGTTTTCGCCAGGTAAATCTATCAGCAAAATGTTCAAAGTCCAGAAAACTGTTGCAGATGGGATAATGGAATGATAGAATAACACACAAAACAACTGTATACACAACCCACTTTTATAGTGCTGAGGTATATACATTTGAATTTTAGAATCATTTCATATGGGAAATGTAAGCAAACAGTCCACTTCTAAATACAAATAAACTTAATTGTTAATTCAAGTAATCATTACCTTCAAGTAAATCAGCTTTCTCTTTTGTTTTCATTTCTAGATTCTCTCCCCTTGTTTCAGCATGTATTATATGGTCAGACATTCCAAGATCATCAGATACTATAGACTGGGTTCTGTTATTCACCAGGGAACTTCTCAGTAACTGTAACATGTCATCAATAATATGTTTAATGCCTTCAGTTTGAATTTGAAATTTGATAAAAGACTCTTTCTTCGAATTATAGCCCTTTATTAAAAAGATTTGTAGTTTCCCTTAATACTTAAATACTCCTAAACAGTAATAGATGCCTTGAAACTGCACCAGCATTGACAGCAATGCTTGACTTTCAATTTGGACTCACGGTCAAATTGGAATGTCAAGGTCTACATATGAAACATTTTGTCCAAACTGCCTGTACAAGACTTCTAAGAGAGTTATTTCCCTTGACTTGTTTCTGACATACTAGTAAACATGTAAATTTGAAGTAAATAGTAAATGACACCTTCAATCAGAGTGCAAATTCAAGGTAATAAAGGTCACAGGTCTAGGTCATAAGTTTTCCTTTACAAAAAAAAAGCTCCAAAATTGTAATGAAGTAAATTCAGTTACAAATCATAATTTGAAATTGAATGTCAGTGAATTGTTAGTGAATCTGGGAGTAAGTCAGATATAAATACAGGGAAACTAAATGATTTTTGATGAGTCTATTTATACTTAGTATATTTTATAATTTAACTTTAGAAACTTATGAACACAATGAATTATGTGATTGTCAAACTTTAAAATTGCTAAATGATCAGATCGTATATAAAATATAATTCTAACATGTCTTTTGTTAATTATCAAACAGTATAATACTCAATAACCATATACTTCACACATGTGCAAATGATATGGGAATAAGAGTAAAGGGGATACAAAACAAACATGTTTTTAATTTCATTCATCTGAGTTTCAGGGCTTTCATTTGAAGCTGGTTGCCGCCGAAATTCAACGTCTACTGGTGCCTTGGCCGCCGGCTACTTTTTCCAATATACAAAAAATACAACAACCATAATTTTCATGGGAATAAATCTGACCTCAGTTTGTAAACAAAGCAAGCCAAACATGTGGAAGAGTCGCAATTTTTCATTGGATAGCAGACTTCTGGTAACCATGGTGTTCTACAAGTACAATAATATCAACGGGTTTCGGAAACCAGTCCGGGGTTGCAAATGGCGGAACGTACATGTCAAACACTGTCAGTGAAACTTGCTACCTGCAGGCCACAGGGATTTGCTACCGTAGTTATACTATCATTGTAAGGCCTACTGAAAGATGCAAACAAGGGATGCTTCAGTCGACCAGACATTGATTACGGTAACAAATACCTATGACACTGACAGTATGGTCGCATGGCTTTTCCCGATCTATTTAATGTTTAAGAAACTTTTTTTTTGCATTTTACAGTAAAGGATAACAATAGTTTTTTTATTGAAATTCTTTAGACCGGAGAGAAGAAAAGTCCATCTTTCACATATTCCTGTGATGTCATTTATCGAGCAAGCATAAAACGCTACACAAAAAACGTATTTTGACTTTTGTTCAGTCATGTCCCAATGGCAGTTAGACTCCATTGACAATTTGAATACAATTATTTTGCCGTTTGGGACTGTTACTTACGATCTCATAGTACCTCATTGTGAAATAAAGATTCTACATAGTTAAAAGGTTTATGTAACATAACTAGCTATTGCTACAATCCCTTTATCTGGAGTTGTATATATATAGTTCCAAATACTTGTTTTGTACATGGGAGAGAGCACCACTAATCTGTATACCTAAATTGGCAACTGTCAAGTCAAGAAGTATTTATTCAAAAGTCTATACATGCAAAACAATAAACAGTCTATGAACTATTCAACTTTAGAAAAAAAAATTAAGATGTGGAAGAAATTTTATCCTTTCTTCATCATGTTCATATCAATGATATACTATACATCATAGCCAATACCAGCTAATGAATGGCATAAGAAAATGTATTATTACATCATCAATATTTAAGTAATGTAATATTTATTTTAAACATTCAATTTATATACATTTTGATCAGGAAAAGAGTCTTAAAATAAAAAATTATTGTATGAAAAATAGGAGTTTCAGGAATTGAAAATATGTGCCAGTAAACTTTGAGAATGCAGGATTTTGCGCCGTTAACCCTTTGGCTTATTTGGGCCTAGGCGGCCCCTAGACCCCCGGCCTAAAATTTTTTCTCCGCCTGCTTTTCTTGGAGAGCCTCCTACTTTTATAAGTGTTGAAAGCCCTGGAGTTTATGAAGAAACAAGTGTGGATCATATTGCAAGGCAATACAGAAGTCCCCTACCTGTGGGATGATTCTGTGTTATACCAGCAAACCTAGTTAAAGAAAGAAGTTTTCCGAGTCCAAGGCCCATAGCAAATAATAGTTCAATATTTGGAAAAATTTAGATAAAAAGTCCAGAAAACCTGTAATTTACCAAAATTTTCTACGACCAATGTCCATAACTCATAAAAAATCATTGGACCCAACCCAAACTCAAACCTGATGTGTAACCCATAGTGACTGACTAACATAGCAAATATAGCTTGATATCTGAACAGTTAAGAAAACAAGAGGCTCTCAAGAGCCTGTATCGCTCACCTGGACCATGGCTGCCATAGATAAAAGGCATTTCCAAAGGAAAAACGAAATATAACATTTAGCAGAATACTTTTTTTATCTAAAATTACAGTATTCTTGTTTGGTTTCCATGGCAACCGAAAGATCCACCATCCATTACAACCCATAACAGAACACCATTCAAAAAAAATTTGGGCAGGGGTTCCCCTCATAATCAAAGTAATACATAGTGCTGAAATTAAAAC
>MJUU01013603.1:173522-196706 GCA_002080025.1 Modiolus philippinarum | reverse complement strand
AACACCCTACCACTAAAAGCCTACCTTCTAGAGGCCAGGTTTAAGTTTTTTGAAAATTGCCCTCAGCGCAAGGTCAGGGTCAAAATGTCTACAAGTGTGGTACCAGAAGAAAGTTCTCATCATAAGGAAGTTACATACCAAATATAAACACCCTACCACTAAAAGCCTACCTTCTAGAGGCAAGGTTAAAGTTTTTTGAAAATTGCCCTAAAGGCAAGGTCAAGGTCAAAATGTTTACAAGTATAGTACCAGAAGAAAGCTCTCATCACAAGGAAGTCACATACCAAATATCAACATCCTAGCTATTCAGGTCTCAATTCCACAAGCCAGGTTAAAGCTTTGCTGATGCCGACGACACCGACGCCAGGGGTATGACAATAGCTCTCCGGACATTCGTCCCGGCGAGCTAAAAATTATTGTATAAAAATGGGAGTTTCAGGAATTGAAAATAAGTGCCAGTAAACTTCGAGAATGCAGGATTTTGCGCCGTTAACCCTTTGGCTTATGGGGGCCTAGGCGGCCCCTAGATCCCCGGCCTAAATTTTTTCTCCGCCTGCTTTTCTTGGAGAGCCTCCTACTTTTATAAGTGTTGAAAGCCATGGAGTTTATGAAGAAACAAGTGTGGATCATATTGCAAGGCAATACAGAAGTCCCCTACCGGTGGAATGATTCTGTGTTATACCAGCAAACCTAGTTAAAGAAAGAAGTTTTCCGAGTCCAAGGCCCATAGCAAATAATAGCTCAATATTTGGAAAAATTTAGAAAAAAAGTCCAGAAAACCTGTAATTTACCAAAATTTTCTACGACCAATGTCCATAACCCATAAAAAATCAATGGACCCAACCCAAACTCAAACCTGATGTGTAACCCATAGTGACTGACTAACATAGCAAATATATAGCTTGATATCTGGACAGTTAAGAAAAAAAGTATGGAAAACCTATATTTTAACCAAATTTTTTAAGTCCAAGGCCCATAACTCCGTAAAATATCAATGGACCGGAACCAAACTGAAACTTGATCTGTAACTGATAGTGCTAGACTCACATAGCAAATATTAGCTTAATATGTGTAATGGTTTAGAAAAAAAGTCCGGAAAACCTATATTTTACCAAAATTTTCGAATTCCAAGTCCCATTACTCCGTAAAATATCAATGGACCAAAACAAAACTCTACTTGATCTGTAACTCATACCATTAGACTCACATAGCAAATATTGGCTTAATATCTGTAATGGTTTAGGGAAAAATTCTGGAAAACCTATATTTTACCGAAATTTTCTAAGTCCAAGGCATATAACTCCATCAAATATCAATGGACCGGAACCAAACTGAAACTTGATCTGTAACTCATAGCAGTAGACTCACATAGCAAATATTAGCTTACTATCTGTAACGGTTTGGAAAAAAAGTCCGGAAAACCTATATTTTACCAAAATTTTCTAAGTCCAAGGCCCATAACTCCGCCAAAACTCAATCAACCGGAACCAAACTCAAACTTGATCTGTAACTCAAAGCGGTAGATATACATACAAAATATAAGATAAATATCTCTTATAGTTTGGGAAAAAAGTCCAGAAAACTGAGTGTGATGGACTGACGGACGGACTGACGGAGTGCAAACCTAAAGTCCCCTTCGGCGAAGCCGGTAGGGGACTAATAAATACAAAAGCACATTTTTTAACTTAATCATGCCATTCAGACACGTAAATGTGTATTGCTTTGATGTCAATTTGGATTTTGAAAACGTCAGATAGTGTATTGTGACATCATAAACATTGACAGCAATGGAAACAGGAAATCCACCTTGTTTTAGGTAACTTCAGAAATGAAAATTCCATTTTCTGTCATATTTGAATGGAAATAATTCATGGCAGGTATACAATTATTGTTATTTAACCATTGGCTGGACCATTATACTGTAACCATGGAAATTTTCGAGTGGGGGTAATTTTCGCTATATTCGTGATCAAGAAAAATCTGCGAAAATTTGGCATGTGCTTTGGTTTTGAAGTGTCCCATGTAAAAGCAATGCAATTGTTGAATATGAAAGGCATATTAAGTGCGAAAATAAACCCCTCGCAAAATGTTTGTCGAGTAAAATCATGAAAATAACACCCAGCAAAAATTTCAACATTTACAGTATTCATAAATTTAATCCCTCGCTAATGCTCTGGGTTAATTTCGAATATAACGGCCCATCCCATGGTTAAATGACAACTTAGTAATAAGGCCTAACAAAAAATTAGTTGTGTTTCCGGTTATGGTCCTCTGAAAAATTTGGGTCGGTAGGTCGGATTTATCTTTTTATTTTTTTTTCTTCAGATCGATTTCTTTGTGATTTGCAGATTCCGGTCGCTAATTTAGGTTGACCCGGAAAATATACTGTTTCCATTCCTGAACTAACTGTAACCGGAAGTCGAAAACAATGGCACAAAAAACAGATTTTCTTGGCTTTTCTCTTCAATTTTGATGAGTAAATAGCATTAACAGACATAATTTGATTAATTAATGTGCTCAGATATGAACAATATCTAATGAAATTGTCATATCGCTCTAAAAATTGGCAGTTTTACATACGGGAACGAAAACGTGGTCGGTCGGGCATCCAATTTTTTAATTTTTTTGAAGTTGGAATAAAAAAGTTTGAGTCTGGGGGTCTAGACTAGGGTCGGTCGGCCAACCGGAAACACAACTATTATTTTTTTAGGCCTAAGTTTTCCATGGAAGACATGTGTCCGGCCTGCGTAATAACGCAAAAAATATTCAAAGTTCTGTCAAACAGGAAGTGGGCATGCAAGAGATCCCAGACCCTCTTACACATTATAGGTTCCATACTGATACTCCATGCCTATTTGCAGAAGGCAAACATGTGGTTTCTGAGAAAAATGTGAAAGACATTTTCAAGACTCGAAATATATTCTAGGCTCAGTCAAACATGAAGTGGGCTTGCAAAAGATTCATTACACGGTATATGTCCCCATACTGATACGCCATAGAGAATTGCAGCAGGCTTGGATCTGTGGTTCCTGAGAAAACATGACAAAAATTTTCAAGACGCTAAAAATGTTCTAAGTTCCGTCAAACATAAAGTGGGCATGAGAGAGATCCCAAACTCTCCTATACGGTATAAGTCCACATACTGATACTCCATGCCAAATTGCAGAAGGCTAAAACACATGGTTCATGACAAAAATGTGACAGAAATTTGTGTGACGCCTACGCGGACAACGATACAAGACGATGGATGTCACCCCTGCCTGAATGCAGGCGACACAATAACCATATACCTGCCATGAATTATTTCTTAATTTGTTTCTTATTAATTTTCACAGACATCTGCCATAAAATTTGTTGGGTCAAGGTTAACTTGTTAACTAATAACCTATAAATAAATCTGAATTAGAGACAAACCAAAAATATATAAAGAAAAATCTAAATGGCACCAGGGTTCACAAGCCGAGTTGCAACTTCAAATATTATGTGACCAAGTTAATGTGAAGACCAGAATACTTCTAAAATTGTCTATTTATTTTCTTTCCTACCTAATATCCAAAATTCTAAGAATTCAAGAAGGTATATTTTCTAGTTTCATGTCTCGACATTTCAATATATAAATCTGTTTTCAGTCACTGTGACCTTCACTGACCTTGACCTTTGACCTACTTCCTCCAAAATCAATAGGGTCCCTCCCCTACTGGTATCCAACAATATATCCAAGTTTCATTTCAATTGGATGTAAACTTTTTGAGTTATCATCAATTGGATGTAAACTTTTTGAGTTATCATCCAGAAACAAAATTTTTCTGAAATTTTTTATCTATTTTCGGTCACTGTGACCTTGACCTTTGACCTACTATCTCCAAAATCGATAGGGTTCCTCCCCTCCTAGTACCCAACAATATATCAAAGTTTCATTTCAATAGGTTGTAAACTTTTTGAGTTATCATCCGGAAACCAAATTTTTCTCAAATTTTCAGTCTATTTTTGGTCACCGTGACCTTGACCTTTGACCTACTATCTCCAAAATTAATAGGGTTCCTCCGCTCCTAGTACCCAATAATATATCCAAGTTGCATTTCAATAAGATGTAAACTTTTTGAGTTATCATCCGGAAACCAAATTTTTTTCAAATTTTTAGTCTATTTTCAGTCACCGTGACCTTGACCTTTGACCGACTTTCACCAAAATCAATAGGGTTCCTCCCCTCCTGGTACCCAACAACATATCCAAGTTTCATTCAACTATATGTAATCTTTTTGAGTTATCATCCGGAAACCAAATTTTTCTAAAATTTTCAGTCTATTTTCGGTCACCGTGACCTTGACCTTTGACCTACTTTCTCCAAAATCAATAGGGTTCCTCCCCTCCTGGTACCCAACAATATATCCAAGTTTCATTTCAATTGGATGTAAATTATGAGTTATCATCCGGAAACCAATGTTTGACGCCCGCCCGCCCGCCTGCACGCACGCACGCACGCCCACGCGCCTGCAACACCAAACCAATAGCCGAGTTCAACTTCGTTGAAACTCGGCTAAAAATGTTAAAATCCTTGCAGAAAATATTTCAGTTAATTCCAAGAATTGTTAAATTATTACAATATATATATATGAAGCATTATATATCGGAACCCTTACGGTTCTCTGGTTTAAGTCGAATTTTCTATTCCATCAGCTCTATGTTACCTTTTTTACAGGTGAAAATAAACTCACCCAACACGTGACCTATCCATATAAATAGGTGTGTAGTACAGGTGTGCTTTCTCTTTTTATTTCAAGGCTCGATTGTTACAACAGCTCTAATGGAAACATGACTCATGTTTAAGAGTTGTTTTAGAAGTTACAAGAATCTTGTAATTTCACAGTCTTGAAGATAAGATTGAGTATTTTGTCAAATATGCGATGAAACATCGTTGACAAAATAAACAAAATCTGAATCAGATTACTCGATAAATACACACATGTAAACTACACGATTGACAGCTATGTATCTGTCGGTGTTTATGCTGTTAAACAGCAATTAAATTGTAGTTTTATATCTACCAGAATCAAGTTGTAGTTTAATATCTACCAGAAATAACTTGTAGTTTAATATCTACCTAAATATCATGTAGTTTAATATCTACCGAAATTAATTATCATGTAGTTTAATATCTACCGAAATTATCATGTAGTTTAACATCTACCTAAATCAAATATGCCAAAAATTAATGTTGACAAACATTGTATTCATTTTTGAAGGAATTTAAATGTTTAGAACATGTTACAAGTGATTACAATTCATGTCTAATACTATTTATTGATTATTGTCACAAACGATGTGTTACACACGTTGTACAGGTCAAAATATAGGACAAACTGAAAGGACAGTATTTTTTCTCGTCAAACTTACTTTTTAATTCATAACATATTAAGATATACATGATATATGTTATCAACCTTGTTTTTATCATTACTAATAAGTAGTTCACAAATGCATCAATCTGTTTTCAAACCATGTATTGCCTAAACTACCTAGTATCTCATTATTGGAATACTTTAAAGAATTCGACTTAAACCAGAGAACCGTAAGGGTTCCGATATATAATGCCATATTATCCAAGCATCCCATTAGGATGTGAAGGATAATAGACATTATATGAGGAAGCCTGAAGGCTTCGAGGGTTTAAGACCCTCCCTTCGGCTTCCCTCCCTGTTACACATCCAATAATGAGATAACAGCCTCCTTGGCTTTAAAACGAGAAAGCACACCTGTACTACACACCTATTTATATGGATAGGTCACGTGTTGGGTGAGTTTATTTTCACCTGTAAAAAAGGTAACATGGAGCCGATGGAATAGAAAATTCGACTTAAACCCTCGGAGCCTTCAGGCTTCCTCATATAATGTCTATTATCCTTCACATCCTAATGGGATGCTTGGATAATATGGCATTATATTATTTTATCTATGACGCTACGCTTCAAATCAACAGAGGGGTGAAATTATTTACTGAATAGATAGCTTAACTTTTGCTATTGTTTTTTTACTTTAAATTCATAAATTAAACTGTATTTTATACTGGTAAGAGCTTCCTTATGATATAAAATTCATTTTTGTTGAGATCCTGAAATGTCTTGATGAATTTGGGGAAAGACCATGTCTTTGGCACTTGATCTTTGTATATGGATTAAGGAACCTATTTTTGTCACAAATACTTTATCGGTGCCTATTTTTAAATAAAAGCTCTCTAAAACTGTTCTTTGATTGGTTCAATTAAAATGAAAAAAAATAGAAACTCCATGCCTTAATGTATTGAAACCTTAAACATTTTAGTACGTCTGTATGGGAATCTACAGAAGTAATGTTTTGAAAATAGATGTTTTTAATCCACAATTATTAGTCAGGTTGAATTGGGATAATATTTTCACATTGGTGTATATTTTGTCAAAGCTATTAATTCTTTATTCATGGCAGTTATATATACCTATGACCTAAAAACAATTTTTGGGGTCTGATTTGTTGCTTTCAATGAGAAAATTGTTCAGTACAAAATAACCTACAAAATGGGGTCAAGGTCAAAGATCTTAGCTGCAACAGTTCCCAACAACCACAAATATTACAGGTTCATAATAACAATGCTTCTAAAATCTTTTACTAGGCAACCAAATCTACTACAACTTTCTGGTCTCAAAAGTGGCCCCTATTAGGAGAGGTAAATTTGGTTAAAATGTGCAAAGGCCTCATTTGGAGGGACCTAAGTACAAGTATTTTGAACTAGCAACATGAAAATTACATCATTGACCAATTAGAAGTTTTGACTGGATTGGTCCCTTTTCAATTGAAACTTTTCTATGCTGATATGCATAATTCAAAGCTACAATGGAATAATTTTTGTAGGAGCGACATGGGGCAGGTTATTGTTTATATTGCAACCAAATTACAGAGGTATGCATACTCATAATGGAATAATTTTTGTAAAATTCATGGGACTTACAGTTTTGAATTTGATTTTTCTTCCGTAGTGTGACAGTGTTTTACCAGCAGACTAGACTCCTTGAGCTAGCCGGCAGTTTAGCGTGGAGCACTCCTTGACCCATCTTTCAAAATTAAGTATTTTTTTTCCTTTCCTTTCAAGATTGTGGTCATGGAGTTAGTAGTCTACCTGTATGGGTTTTATTCGTATGTGTATTATACTTTAGGGAAACCGGACAGAGAAAGGGGAGGTTTGGGTACCAATAAGCCGGTTTAACCCTACCACTGGCTTTTGCTAGTGCCGGTACCAAGTCCGGCTGTCCCGAGTTCCTATCGTTGTTTACGTTTGTCTTTTGTATTTTTATTGTGGGTTTTTTTCTTGTGCAGTTCCTATTTACTTTGTGGCATGTGGCTTTGTTTTTCGGCCCTTGTAGGTGTTTCCTGTTATCTTTTTTATTCTATTTTACATTAATTTTAAGATTAAAACTGAAGTACCATCTTGTACATGCAACTCACTTGATGGATTGCTTTCATATTTGGTAGGAATGTTAAAACAACTTACTGACAAATGTCCCTCATGATGGTCTGGGAAATGCTTGAATAAATATTCTGAAGCTACTAATTGTAGAACAGTATCACCCAAAAACTCTAATCTTTGATTATGTCCCCTGAAAACACAAAACATTTAACAAATGAATGAAATACCAAAATTCCTGTAAATTAAGTTTGTGCAGATAGCCATTTAAAATCAAAGTATGAACTAATTCTAACTTTTTACTGAAAATGTAAATGTAAGAGATATTTATAATAGGAATTTCACTTGAAAAGAAGTCAATAATTAACTTTTAATCATAGCTGTCAACCTCCTATGGCCCTAATCTGGTCATGACCTGCATTGGGTGGTAAACAATCAGGTTATAACGCGTAACAAACTTTTTTCATCCCAAATATTGTATTATAAGCGTGCGACACACTTTTTCACCCCAATTATTCATTTATCAATCAATTATTTACACATTTTTAATAATATACTTTAGTAAACTTACTTACTTACTACTTAAAACAAACATTATAATTGAATTTCATGTACATTGAATAACTTTGCTTGCTGATTATGATTTTTACTTTGACCACCCTCAAAACATAAACAACAAGAGCTGTCGCCGAATGGCAGCCAAAGATACCTCCCGCTCATTGAACCCTGAATCGATATGGTAAGTACAAAATTAAGTTGGTGTGGACACAATACAGGTGCAGACACAGTACAAGTGTGGACACAATGATATAATTTTCAAGAAAAAACTTTTCACAAGGGTTCCAATGAAAACACTCTGTCTAAATCAGACAAATATAAAATTCACCCTTTTCAGCCTATTTGACATTTTACACATCTACAAATAGTGTTCTTCCTTTGTCTAAAGTTTCATCAAAACCCTTCAAGTGGATTAAGAGGAGTTTTGCGTAAGAGGTAACCCATACATAGGGAATCAATGAAAACTCAAAGTTGAATTATCTCCCCTTCCTGGTTTCTGGCAATAATTATATTCCTTCATGCACATCTCCATATAGTGTTCTTACTTTGTGTAAAGTTTCATCAAATTCTTCCAAGTGGTTTAAGAGGAGTTGCGCTTACGAGGTAACCCATACATGGGAAATCATGGAAAAGTCGAAGTTCAATTATCTCCCCTTCCTGGTTTTGAACAATAATTATATTTCTTCATGCACATCTCCATATAGTGTCCTTCCTTTGTCTAAAGTTTCATCAAAATCCTTCTAGTGGTTTAAGAGGAGTTGCGCTTACAAGGTAACCCATAAATAGGGAATCAACGAAAAGTCAGTCGGATGATCTCCCCTTCCTGGTTTCTGACATTAATTATATTCCTTCAAGCACATCTCGTAATAGTGTTCTTACTTTGTGTGAAGTTTCATTAAATTCCTTCAATTGGTTTAAGAGGAGTTGCGCTTACGAGGTAACCCATACATGGGGAATCAACGAATAGTCAAAGTCCAATTATCTTCCCTTCCTGGTTTCGGACAATAATTATATTTCTTCATGCACATCTCCATATAGTGTCCTTCCTTTGTGTAAAGTTTCATCAAAATCCTTCAAGTGGTTTATGAGGAGTTGCGCTTACGAGAAGTGTTGACAGACGGACAGACGGACGGACAGACAGACAGGGTGATTCCTATATACCCCCCCCCAAACTTTGTTTGCGGGGGGTATAAATATATACATGCCAAAACTGGACAAAACGGATAAATGTTTAATTCTGACCTAAAATTGGTGTTCATCCCTTTAACTACTGACTAAACGTTTTATCTGATTTATAATTTTGTAACTATGCATTGCCAGGTTGCACGATTTAACCAACAGCCCAATCAAATTTTCTTTCCACAAGAACTTGCAAAGCGTTTCCGTTTTGTGGGGTTATTGCATACATTGCTGGTCAGGAAATCGATCTTTTCCACTGACTACAAGTTGTTTCCAGTACACTCAATGCATATAGTAGTCTTTAAACGGCTCAATAAACTCCCTTAAGGTTTATTATAACCCGAGGAGACAATATTCCAAGCCGACAAGTAAAAAAAACAACACAACCGGAAATAAAAATAAGAAAGTTAATATACAAAACGTTACCGGAAATCAAATCCGAGTGAAGACAAGTGCTGACTTCTATTCTATTTGACAACCCCATCAGGTTACTGCATCTCATCCGGTGACAAGTAAAAATATCGGGTTACACCCGATGAAATTCAGTGACTTGACAGGTATGCTTTTAATTTTATATAAATTTTTTACTGCCGGTACGACTTATGACTGTTAAGCAATTGTGTGCCTCTTATAAGGTTCATAGTTCTATGGGTTAAAAAAAATCTGAAACTCCCAAGCTAAGGCAGATCAGCATGCCCACTGCTTTTTGCAGTTTGGGGTACATGTACCCTTTAAAATTTAATTTGGGGGTACAAGGTATTTTTTGAGGGTACAAATGCATACCACTATTTTTACTTCGCTACTTAAATCGGCTTTGCAAGTAACTTATCATGTTGCATGACATGCTGACAACTACTTTCCTTTAACTTTTGATTTGAACAATACAGTCGGATCTGAAAACAAAAATGTTCAATGATTCATTTTTTCAAATGTACGTGAATGCATGTTTTGATTTGTGAAATTGTACGTGCATGTTTTTAAATGTACGTGAATTATGTACTGCAGTGCATGAATGGGCATGCTGCAGATGCCATGAAGCCTTTATGCATGCAGAATTCAAATGTCTGTCACTTGGCCATTTTGCTCTCGTAGTTATTCCAGAGTTGGAAATAACAGCCAGCCCCCCTGCCCGAGGCAGTCTAATTTTGGACAGGGCAGGCTAATATTTTCAAAAATTTACATAGACATATAACAAATATATTGAAATTTTGAATTCAGGGCAGGCTAGAATTTGTAGTGAGTTTCCTACCCTGGTTATTCCCCTTTCAGCATGTTTAGTTGGAATATTTGAATTTGCACCTGTGTGTGTGCCCTTAGCACACCTACCATACTTCTTTTTTTTAATCATTAACTGTGCTCTTTTAATTATTTACTGTATAAACACAAAATACACCTCATTTGAAAGTTTTCTTTGCCAAATTTGAGTATTCTTTCCTTTAAATGTTATAAAGTATTACAGGGTTATCTCCAATTGAATTTTTGTGACTTGTTTCATATTATCATTATTTATATGCGTTGTATTTATACTCTTTTATAAGGAAAAACACAAAATATTAGTTCTCTGCAATCTGAAATATTTATTTACAAAAGATCGTTCGGATTTCATTCACATTTCATTTCATTCATCAATGTTGTACTTGATATTTCATAAAAAAAACTAAGAACTTTTGGATGAAACTGGCTTTGTTGTTTCCCTGGAGATCTTTGAATGTTTTCCTAAGGCTCCAATGTTAAAAAATGTTCCCTGCTGGCTGCCATCTTGGATGTTATGTGGAATTGTCAGACACCAATTTTTTTTTAAGGATGCCAACTAAGGACTTTGGCTATACAGCTCATTAAAATTTATTGCATTTGGGGTTAACATATAATGTGTTATGGTCTCAAGTTCATTTACTCTATATCCTTTGGTAAAATATTGTGTCCAAGTTTGATTCCAATTGGCTTTGTTATTTTTTTATATATGCTTTCCGATAGAGTCAAATTTAAAATCATGTTCCATGCTGGCCATCACCTTGGATGTGATACTGACTTGTCAGACAAATGTTTTGAAGGGAACCAACTAAGGACTGTTATGACCAAGTTTGGTTCCAATTTGCCAAGTTATTTCAGAAGTGGAGATCTTTGAATGCTTTCCTTTAGAATCTAATGTAAAACTATGTTCCAAGCTTGCAGCCATTGTGAATGAGATGTGGACTTGCCGGACAAAATTTTGAAGCGTCTAACTAAAAAACTGTTGTGGCCAAGTTTGGTTTTGATTGGCAAAGTAGTTTCAGAGAAGAATTTCTTTGAAAATGTTTTCCCATGGAGCTAAATGTTAACTTAAGTTTCCTATTTGTGGCCATCTTTGATAANTGTTCCAAGAAACATCATACTAAGATTTGAAAACAATCCATCCACTAGAACCAAAGTTATGCTGTCCACAGACACGAAAATACCTAATTTTACCCCTTTTTGGCCCCTTTTTTGCCTCTTTTTCAAAAACGGGTTGGGCAGGGAATGCGAAATTACAACCCGGGCTTAAGCTTGTGCCAACAAACATCATACTAAAATTTGATAACAATCCGTTCACTAGAACTAAAGTTATGCTGTCCACAGACGCTGACGCCGACGCCGACTCCAGCGCCATACCATAAATCGTATAAAAAGTGGACTTGTCTGACATATTTTTGTAAATGGGACCACCTAAAGACTACTGTGACAAAGTTTGGTTCCAAATGGCTGAGTAGCTTGAGAAGAGATCTTTGAATATGTTTTCCAATAGGGTCCATTGTCAACCTAAGTTAACCAAGGGCGACCATCTTGGTTGCGATACGGACTTGTCCAACAATTTCTTTGAGGGAGCCCACTAAGGACTACTATGCCCAAAGTTCAGTTTCATTGGCCACGAAATTTAAAAGGGGAAGATCTTTGATTTTTTTTCCAATAAGGTACAATGTTAAACTATGTTCTCTGCTGGCAGCTATCTTGGATGAGATTTGGACTAAACAGACATATTTTTTTGAAGAGGACCATCAAAGGACTATTGTATCTAAGTTTGGCCCAGTGATCAGTGAATGAAAAATTATATGATGTTTTAAAAGTTATGGCCTGGTGAGCTAAAAATCAGTAGAAATAAATTACTTACAATGTTAAGTTGTTGTAACCTACAGATCTCAATGTAAATGCTCTCGCCAGCAGTCTGACGTGGTCAAATTCTATCCCTGTAGCTTGTTCAAACTCCACCAATCTCTGTAATATAAACTTATCATTCTAAATGTTAGTGACATCAGTATGGCCAACGGTTAAAGTAGATAGACATGCACTGTTTCATCATACATTCAATCAAGAATATGAAAAATGAGTTGTATATTATGACTTTGTGATATTTCAGCCAGGACAGTACTTGGACAGTTTTATCTTTGTGATGTATACCACTGACACAAACTGTAAACCAACTTGTTTTCACGGATACTTTATTTCGCGTTTTCTTCCTTCTGGCAAAGTTTGCGTAGATTAATTTTCAAGCTTTTCTGTTTCTGTTAATGCATTTATATAAGGATAAAAACTTCGCGACAATTTTTTTTCGTAATATTTTCACTCACGCGAAAGTTGCGAAAATAAGTTGGTTTAGGTGTTTGTTTACAAGCAATTCGAATTTAGAACGTGACGTCGTACCCTATTTTCATGCAACTTCTAACAAGAGTGGACCCTAATAAGTGTCTCACCCATCATTGCTTGGTCGCTAAAACAGTCATGTACTTCTCAAGAGCAACCTACAAGCAAAATATTATTACCGTACCACTTACAGTAATTGAGAAACTATTCTAATCAAAATAAAGGGCTACGCCAAGCGCAGCATGATACGACCACAGCATGTCGACTACTGAATTTCAACAAAAGTAGTTTAAAGTGAATGTGGACACAGTAAAGAGCTTGACACAATAATAAGTTGGACACAAAAAGAAGCTAGACACAGTTATTAGCTAGAAACAAAATAGGGAAAAAACCCCTTTGATAAACCGTAAGAGCTATGCAAAATATGTACTATCAACTAAAACTTTACATCCATAGAAATTCAAAGAAAAAATCCAGCGAAATCTGATGAAAAATAAAGATATGACACATTTAGAAAAATTGCAATTTTGGCCCCTTTGACCCCTTGTAGCTCCGAAACAGTAAATGCTACAAAAAATCCGTTGACATAGTACTGAAAGCTTACATCAAGAGGAATCCAAAGAAAAAAATCCCATCGAAATCCGATGAAAAATAAAGATTCGACATATTTAGAAAAATTGCATTTTTGGCCCCTTTGACCCCTTGTAGCTCGGAAACAGTAAGACCTACAAAAAATCCGTTGAAATACTGCTGAAAGCTTAGATCAAGAGGAATCCAGAGAAAAAAATCTCATTGAAATCCGATGAAAAATAAAAATTCTACATAATCTGCAAATTCGCAATTTTGGCCCCATTCGGCCCCTCATAGCTGGGAAAGGAAACAAGTTACCAAAAATCTAATAGCTGAGTGCTATATTAATTTTTCGCAAGGAATCCATATAAAAAAATGCATCAAAATCGGACTTAAAATAAAAAAATTATTTTTTTTGAGATTTGCCCCTGTTAGGCCCCATTTATCTCGTGAGTAGTACATGCTACGTGAAATCCGTTGGCATACTCCAGATTGGAAATTTCCTCAGGAGCACACTGAAACAAACCCCATCAAAATCCAATAAATAATAAAGATTCTACAGTCAAATATGTGAAAACACCTCATTTAACCCTTTTTTGGCCCCTAATTCTGAAATGGGTGGGGCAAAAACCTAAAGGAAAGAAACGTTTCTCAAGAATGTTCCAAGAAACATCATACTAAGATTTGAAAACAATCCATCCACTAGAACCAAAGTTATGCTGTCCACAGACACGAAAATACCTATTTTTACCCCTTTTTGGCCCCTTTTTTGCCTCTTTTTCAAAAACGGGTTGGGCAGGGAACGCGAAATTAAAACCCGGGCTTAAGCTTGTGCCAACAAACATCATACTAAAATTTGATAATAATCCGTTCACTAGAACTAAAGTTATGCTGTCCACAGACGCCGACGCCGACGCCAGCGCCATACCATAATACGACCGCAAAATTTTTGCGGTCGTATAAAAACTTATATATATTAACTAGATCATGAAGTTGAGCTCAAAGTCAAAAGTCATAGCAGACTGACATGTACTAACCAAGACCATGCTATATACATAATATCATTGACATATCACTTGTAGTTATTGAGAAACAGACTTAGGCAAAAAACTTAACCTGATCACTGGACCATGATACGAAGTTCAAGGTCAAACGCCATATGGCGGACTGACATGTACTTACCAAGACCAAGCTATATACCAAATATCATTTACATATCACTTGTAGTTATTGAGAAACAGACCTAAGCAAAACAAGAGGCTCTCAAGAACCTGTATCACTCACCTGGACCATGGCTGCCATAGATAAAAGGCATTTCCATTAGGAAAAATGAAAAATAACATTTAGCAGAATACCTTTTTTTCTAAAATTACAGTATTCTTGTTTGGTTTCCATGGCAACCGAAAGATCCACCATCCATTACAACCCATAACAGAACAGCATTCAAAAAAAATTTGGGCAGGGGTTCCCCTTATAATTAAAGTAATACATAGTGCTGAAATTAAAACATGCAGACCACTTTTAAAATAAAAATTCAAAAATTTGGGCAGAGGTTCCCCTTAAAATCAATAGGGCCAATGTAAAAACTATGTTCCAGATGGGGGCCATCTTGGATGAGGTATGAACCTACCAGATACATTTTTTGGGTGGGACCACCTAAGCACCATTGTGGCTTAGATTGGTTCTAATTGGACTAGTAGTTTCTGAGAAGTATATTCCATAGGGTCCAATGTTAAAACTATGTTCCCCGCTGGCAGCCATCCTGGATTAGGTACGGACCTGTTGGATACCTTTTTTGGAAGGGACCACCTAAGGACCATTGTGACTAAGTTTGGTTATAATTGGACTGGTAGTTTCTGAGAAGAAAATCTTTGAATGTCTTTTCCATAGGGTCCAATGTTAAACTATGTTCCCAGCTGGTGGCCATCTTGGATTAGGTACGGACCTGTCCGATACCTTTTTTGGAAAGGAACCATCTAAGGACCATTGTGACTAAGTTTGGTTATAATTGGACTGGTAGTTTCTGAGAAGAAGATCTTTGAATGTCTTTTCCATAGGGTCCAATGTTAAAACTATGTTCCCCGCTGGCGGCCATCTTNCATTCCTGTAAAGTTTGGTTGAATTTGCTTCAGTGGTTTCAGAGGAGTTGATGAAAATGTGATTTTCCCATAGGATCCAATGTTAAACCATGTTACGTGCTGGCCGCCATGTTTTTCATCGGATCAGAATGAAATGAGCAACCTTTGTTGAGGACCTTTAGTACATCATTCCTGTAAAGTTTGGTTCAATTTGCTCCAGCCTTTTCAGAGCAGAAGATGAAAATGTGATTTTTCCCATAAGTTCCAATGTTAAACCTAAGTTCTGTGCTGGCGGCCATGTTTTTTATAGGATCGGAACAAAATGAGCAATCTTGGTAAAGGACCTTCCATACATCATTCCTGTAAAGTTTGGTTGAATTTGCTTCTGTGGTTTCAGAGGAGTAGATGATTATGTGATTTTTCCCATTGAGTCCAATGTTAAACCTAAGTTCCGCGCTGGCCGCCATGTTTTTTATCGGTTCTTAACAAAATGAGCATTCTTTGTAAAGGACCTTTAGTACATCATTCCTGTAAAGTTTGGTTAAATTTGCTTCTGTGGTTTCAGAGGAGAAGATGATTATGTGATTTTTCCCATAGGGTCCAATGTTAAACCTAAGTTCCGCGCTGGCAGCCATGTTTTTTATCGGATCGGAACAAAATGAGCAATCTTTGTAAAGGACTTTTAGTACATCATTCCTGTAAAGTTTGGTTGAATTTGCTTCAGTGGTTTCAGAAGAGAAGATGATTATGTGAAAAGTTAACGGAAGACAGACGTACGGACGACGGACGCCAAGTGATGGCAATAGCTCACACTGACCCTTCGGGTCAGGTGAGCTAAAAATAAAATTCGCCCATTTTTGGCCCCATTTATCTCGTGAACGGTACATGCGACGTGAAATCCGTTGGCATACTACAGTTTGGAAATTTTCTAAGGAGTTTTAAATTCCTATAAATAATAAAGATTCTACAGTCAAATATGTGAAAACAACCAATTTAACCCCTTTTTCTAAAACGGGCGGGGCTCGGAACATAAAATTATAGCCTTGGCTAAAGCATGTGCCAAGAAACATCATACTAAAATTTGAAAATGATCCGTTCACTGGAACCAAAGTTATGCTGTCCACAGACACAAATATACCCAATTTTACCCCTTTTCGGCCCCTTTTTCTAAAAACGGGTGGGGCCACAATCCCAAATTAAAACCGGGGATTGCTATTATGCCAAGACACCACATACTAAATTTGAAGATGATCCGTCCACTAGAAACAAAGTTATGCTGGCCACAGACGCCAACGCCGACGCTGGACTTAAACCTTTCTACCTAACAAAGTCACTCATGTGTAAAATGTAGGTCACACACACCATCCAAGCATGCATTGCAGTTGTCATCCCAAAATGCATCCTTCATTCCAATATGGTTGATGTGGGACATGTCAGTTAGCAGTAGTGGACTTTAACCATTCTTTTTAACCAGACGCAGACACTGACGTGGACGAAGACGCTGACGCTAAAAGTATCACTTTAACCATTCTAAAAAGTCAATATCAGTTTAATTTCTACTTGTCTCTAATGACAAGAAAAGGAAAATCTTACCTGTAAAGCAGGACTAGATTCGATCCAATGTCTGTCTCCATTTGGTTCGTCTTCTTGAAGAGGGTGCAGAGGTAACTCTTTCCATGTTTGCAGTAAATTTTCCTCCTCCCCAAATAAAGTGTTAGAAAATATCCTGTCTGTTACTTCTATACCACCATCTATAAATAGCGCACCTGCAAAATCCAGGAAGAAATATCTATTATAGGGCACCTATAAAATCCAGGAAGAAATATCTATTATGGGGCACCTTTAAAATCGAGGAAGAAATTTCTATTATGGGGCACCTATAAAACCCAGGAAGAAATTTCTATTATGACCAAAGACTATTCCAAAGCAGAAATTGTAAGGTCTGACAAACTGAGTTTGGAAAAATCATGACGATTTTGCAGAAATCTCAGATAATACAAAACATGTTGAAACGGTTGCTCACAAATAGGCTACTTACCTATAAATTGAAATCATCTCTTATTGCAGCAGAAGTCAATATCGTGATCTTGTGGACCACTATGGGATATCTCTTAAGACTGTGGTTTCCTCTACCTGATTTGACTTTAATACTGGATTTGACATGTTCAACACCGCAGGCATCTTGTAAGAAGCAGGAGATGCTTACTCTGCCATTGCACCTGATCGAACACTTGGTCTTTTGTTGGGGCCATGTTGTTCATTTTAGTATATGCGATTTTCTGCCACATAACCCCCAATTTTCTTTAAATAAATAGTATCAATGCATGATTTGAAATAATTTTACAAAATATGAACAAATTGTAGATTTTTCTTACAGTTAAACTTACACCTTAGAAGTGCAAAGTAATTGTAAGTTAAAATGCAGAGAGAGAGCATTTTGCCACCATTTCTTAATTGTTGAATATCTCGCAATCAAGGTCCATAGCCTATCAATATTTTTAACTAAATGTGTTCTTTTACCAATGCTCTCTTCATTTTTAGTGTCAATATTCTAAATCCTAGATTTAATTAATTTGACTACATCCTTAAGGAGTCTAGGAGGATTATAGGTTGTGTGTCCAACAGACAAACAGACACAAAGATCAGTATTACTTCTTTCAAGATTGTGGTCATGGAGTTAGTTGTCTACCTGTATTGGGTTTTATTCGTATGTTTTTATACTATAGGGAAACGGGACAGATAAAGGGAAGGTTTGGGTACCCAGAAACCAGTTTAACCCTACCACTGGCTTTTGCTAGAGCCAGTACCAAGTCCGGCTGTCCCGAGTTCCTATTGTTGTCTACTTTTGTCTTTTGTCTTATACATTTTTTTCTTGTGTAGTTCCCTTGCAAATTGTTGCATGTAATTATTATTTTCAGCCATTGTAGATGTTTCCTGTTATCCATTTTTAACATGTATAAAATAATAATGTTCTTACCTATTAAAGCTTCAAAACAGTTTGCCATAGCATGCTTCAAATCTGATTCATGACATAAATCTGGTCCATGGGCATACAACATATATTCATCCAAATGCAATTTCTACAAAACAAAATTTAACATGTTACTAATTAGGTGTAGATAATGAAATTTCCTGTCAGTCATTATTTCACAGTTGTCAGAGTAAATTTCATTTCACACAGTCTCAAATTTGTAATTTTCAATTGAGCTACTTATTCACCCAATTGCATCAAAATATTCATTGCAGTTTTATTTTCACACTATATTCCTAAACGTAAATATCACGAATACAACTGCAGCAAAATATTTCTGTGTTTACAGTAAGTAATCTGTAAAACTTACAATCATTCTAAAAGTATACAGTCTATAAGGAGTAACTATCCTTTAAATATGAAGAAACATACCCTCATTTTAATGGTCAAGTTTCGTCCTGTAGGTTATGCTGCCCTCATATTGAAGACTTCAATTGGCTTTATACATCCTGGGTTTTGAACTACATGTATATGTCCTGTGTCCTCATGAGACTAAAATTTGGCACTATATTTCCTGTGTCCTCATGAGACTAAAATTTGGCACTTTATGTCCTGTGTCCTCATGAGACTAAAATTTGGCACTTTATGTCCTCTGTCCTCATGAGACTAAAATTTGGCACTTTATGTCCTGTGTCCTCATGAGACTAAAATTTGGCACTATATGCCGTGTCCTCATGAGACTAAAATTTGGCACTATATGCTGTGTCCTCATGAGACTAAAATTTGGCACTATATGCCGTGTCCTCATGAGACTAAAATTTGGCACTATATTTCCTGTTTCCTCATGAGACTAGAATTTGGCACTATATGTCCTGTGTCCTCATGAGACTAAAATTTGGCACTATATTTCCTGTGTCCTCATGAGACTAAAATTTGGCACTATATGTCCTGTGTCCTCATGAGACTAAAATTTGGCACTATATTTCCTGTGTTCTCATGAGACTGAAGTTTGGCCCTATTGTTCATTGCCCTCATTTTAATGGTTTAGGTTAACATGTCATAGAATCCTAATATTGATGACTTTAAATTTGGCACAATATGTCCTTTGTCCTCATGAGACTAAAGTTTGGCCCTATTGTTCATGGCCTTCATTTTAATGGTTCAAGTTTGGCCCTGCATGTAATAGGGCCTAATATTGATGACTTAAATTTAGCACCATATGTCCTTTGTCCTCATATTAATGACATATAGGGACAAATTAATTACAGCAGAACATGGATGGCTGAAACTGAAATAGCACAACATCATGGATGTTTAAAATCCTTTCTGGTCCCTTTGTCAAGTTTCTACATAGTTCAACCTGGATGGCTCAAACAAACCTATAATTAGAACTGTTTCCATCTGTTCCTTGGACGTTCTAACAATCCAAGTTCCACTGTATTCTAATTTAACCCCTGGTGTCCTTGGACACTTGTGTTCATGACTTAAGTTAGGCCCTTGTGCCTTTGGACCCTCAGAATAATGATGTTAGTTTGGATCTCCTGAAGTTGGTGATCACAATTCTGGAATACCAGAATTGTTAACAATTCTGGAACAAAAATTTATTCCAGAATTGTTTACTTTTTAATTTTTTTTCCAACAATTCTGGAACATTGTGATATTCCAGAATTGTTACAAGATTGAATCTGAATATTAATAATCCCTATTATCTAGACATTTTTATGAGAGATAGATAGGGTAATGTAGGGTTGAAACTTGTATTTCTATTACATTTCGCAGAAATAACAGATAAAACATTGGTTATTTAACAACTATATTCTTTTTGAAATATGTTGGTCGCCCTGAAAATGGCCTTTTGTTAAAAATATCATCCTCTGAATCACATAAAGACAAATGATAGACAGTAACACTAATCAACGTGAGCTTCATTTCGTCCATAGTCTTGGTTTTCAACTACCCGCCTTGTTGTTTAAGGTAGTTGTATGTGTCTTGGTGTTCACTAAGCTGTTTCTGAAGTGATTTTCTGTCCAACTGCATTATGAACTTGAGCGATTGCTGCATGGAAAGTGACGTTGTTGATGTGGGGTCATCTGATAAAGTATCATTGTTGTCATTGTCACTCTGTTCAGTGACTAGTCGTTTGCGGTATTGGTACTCAGATTCAGTTGATAATCTTTGATGTTTTACCGCATGGCCTGAATATACATCGGCAGCATATTTGACAGCCCTTGCCGAGTCATATTTTGTCGCAAGCGATGTCTTTGGTTTTTGTTTTAGTTTTAATGGTTTGTGTCTTGAGATCTGCCAAGTACTGTGTTGCCCTTGCAGGTGGATTTATAATTATATGACAATAATATTAACCCTGCCTAATACAGGCATGGCAGTTGGAAAGGATGGAACAGTGCTGTTACTTGTTGCAGGATTCGATTTGAGATGAATAATGTTGGGGTGATTGAAATTTATACATTTTTTAGGTTTTTTTCAGCTTTGGACAATTAAAGACATTATCCCAGTGTTTGATTGATCTCTCTTTTACTAATTAAATTATGTATATTATATACCCTTTGATCTTTAATTATTGGTATACTTTAATAATTGTTTCATCTATAGTCTTTGATCATGTAAATAGAATTACAATCATAACTAACAATTCTGGAACAACAATCCTTGATTAAATTGTTGACTTAATTAGCATTATTTGAAAATTTTAACAATTCTGGAACAATTCTGGAATAAATTTTTGTTCCAGAATTGTTAACAATTCTGGTATTCCAGAATTGTGATCGCCAACTACAGGAGATCCGTTAGTTTGATTTTGATGACTTTAGATTGGCCCTATATGTCCTTGAACCCTTATACATGTATTGATGACTTAGGCCTGGTCCTGTTTGTCGTTGAACACTAATATTGATGATTTTGAATTTATTTTCATTTGGAAAGACTCTGTTGAATGCTAAATAAATCCAGCATATAGCTATGTACATTGTAAGTACTTCTTTATACCCTTCCCGTTTGAAGCATTATCAGGTAATAATGAGACTCTAGTTTTACATTTAGGTTCTATTCATCAGCAATTTTCATTTTTCTTGAAATTTTTTTTCAATAACAACACAGATTCTGACTGTATTTAGTAACATTATGACTAGATAAAACACAGCTTGATTTTTCTAAATTTCGTACAAATCCCAGGGATTTTTGAGTTAAAGTACTTCACCTTGTTTATGAAATACCAGTTTTTTTTGTCATTTATGGCCAGTACAGAAAAATGCATAGCTATCAAGTGTAAAGACTTTAAGAAAACTTCAAGTTATACCTTTGCAAGTACTGCCAGATGTTGATTCTGTACTAAAGCTGTCCTATAGCTTGTTAGACCTCCTTCTTCCAGCCATGGAAACATGAAAAACAAGTGTACACTGAAAACAAAAACAAATTTAATATTAAAGGTAGTTTGGTGGTCAAAGACTGAGTATTCATCTTGTGCATCAGGTAAAATTTGCAATTAAGGATGTATTCTCCTGAGGGGTCAAAACTTTCCTGCATCAATTTTTTCCCTAAACCTATTTTTAAAATGTGAAGACCCTGAAAAGATCATTTTTGAAAAGAAAACCATATGTCAATGTGCATATTTTTGTTCTATCATTATTTGAAAACCCCTTTTTGTGGTGATTTGGTGCAAAGTTCATCATATTTAGACTATTTTGGGGTTATTTTTGGTAAAAATATCTATTTCTAGCACAAAGTTTTCTGTCAAAGTTTCAGTATTGTTAGATCTTGTTAATCTGAAGAAATATCGCTGATAAAAAGTGTAGGTCTGTGATGTTATTAGTTTTGTAAGAAAATGTTGTTGTAACCAAGAGGCTCTGAAGATTTGTTATCCCTCGTCTAGACTTAGCTTAAATAGGTCAT
This sequence comes from Modiolus philippinarum, assembly GCA_002080025.1. Classification (NCBI taxonomy): domain Eukaryota; kingdom Metazoa; phylum Mollusca; class Bivalvia; order Mytilida; family Modiolidae; genus Modiolus; species Modiolus philippinarum. Next base: position 174,418 of record MJUU01013603.1, on the reverse strand, counting down.
TATAAAGAAAGTCACCTCTACAAATATCTTTAGACTTTATTCAGTTTTTGAGTGAGCCGGCCATGTTTACACATCGATAAACTCCTCCAAAATTACTTTTATTCCTATAGTATCACTACCAATGGGGCAATTTCTCTGCTGGTGGACTGTAATGTTTGTCCTGGAGGGTTTCACCATCCTAGACAGGCAGTATTTGGCTGCTAGTCCCAAAATTTATCATATGAAAGTAACAATATCTACATCACAGAAATACAAAGCTTTGTCACCTTTTCTATTAACAACATTACTTCAGTCCCTTTAGGTTATTTGTTCTGTTGATCTAAAGTCAGTGGCATTAAACAAGAGGCTCTAAAGAGCTGTTAATGCTCATCTTCACTTAGCTTAAATAGGGCATTATAAAGGAAGTCACTGATACAAATATTCAGTGGCAAAGCTTTTTTTACCTAATGTTTAAATCTATTCTACACTTACAGTCCTCTTTGGACAGGTGAGCTTAAAAAGGACTCTAAGTATTTCAACCATAACCTGTTTACATCTTGAATGAAGATAATATCTGACCTGTTTATAAATTCTACAACTGACCTGGTTAAAAAATCTACTTATCTCAACAACTGACCTGGTAATAAACTCTACAACTGCATCTCCAAGAAATTCAAGTCTTTCATTATGTGGGATTTCTGATAACACTTCATCTTTATTTCCCATTCTGGACATTATATTGATTAATATGTTTATACCTGTAATACATAGACTTCAATGTTACAAGTCAAATACACATTCTGGACATTATATTGATTAATATGTTTATACCTGTAATACATAAACTTCAATGTAACAAGTCAATCTGGACATTATATTGATTAATATGTTTATACCTGTAATACATAAACTTCAAT